>ML788928.1:141341-212319 GCA_009831015.1 Picea engelmannii | reverse complement strand
AAGTTCATGTAACATTAGACACAAACTAGAAAGAAACAGGCCAAGCTTGTCATATTAATGAGAATAACGATAGCAGTACTTACAATCGTAGATGCGAATGCGACAGCTTCGTCAAGTCCTCTTCGTCTAACCCTTGCCTGAAATATCCACAACCTGGATAACAGCAGCTTCACTGATCACTCTCCTTTGGCTGACTGTAAATTTCCTCCAAGATCATAAGTTTCTTATGTTCAGTTCTTCCCCCTTTCCACCATCATAGAGCTTGCTTATATAGGTTGGGAGGAGCCTAACCTCTTGAGTTATGTTTAGAACCAGTTGGGAACCATCTCCTTGGATCAGGGATCTTTTGATAAAACCAAGAATTCAAGCACAACTGCCTCCTAATCTCAAATGATTCTCCCCTTAATCTCCTCAACGGGCTAACAATTGACCCAGAATAGGGAGCTCTCCCTTAGAAGGGGCATCAGAGCGCTAGAACGCTCCTGAGAAGGTCAAGGGAAGCGCCAGCGCTTCAAAACTGAGCAGTGCTCCTACAAAGGGGTGGAAAAGCATTATAATGCTTCTGAGGCATGGTAGAGGGGCGCCGGCACTCCTAAGGCTGTTTTAGGGGAGTGTTCCCCCTCCAAACTCTTGACTAAGAAGCCCTCTCAGGTGTTAAGAGACGTTTGACTCCAGTGAACCAATTTTCTTCCTTCAAACCAAGTACATGAGATGTTTCAAGTGCCTCCTTAGTGTCGTCATTGTGGTAGCATGATCCAACAACATTTACGACACTTTGTAATCAACTTGCGACACTTGCGACAAGTGAGAAGCATATGCGACACTTATCTGATTGAGTGATTTTGATGTGTAACAGGAAGGTGAAAGCATTTAAGAGGATTTTAGAACATGGTGTTCTAGAAAGGAGACACTCAAGCTCACATCAATTCCTCTCAACATATTTTGGGGAATATGGATTTCTATAAACCTAAAGTTGTTGAAGATAAAGAAACATTAGCCCTTAAATGTGCAGTTTGTTGGGTAAAATATATGCAATAATTTCTAGACATTAAATTATCGACCAGGAGGTTCATAAACTTGGAGGTGCAAGCATAGGAAATGCAGGATTATAGGATATTCTAACCTATGCTATCAACTAATTCCGAAAAATCACACTTCAACATGCAATAAAATTACAAATCTAATGAAAAATCAAATTGCCAAATCAACATAGGACCTATCACTGGGGGATCAAACAACTTAGTGCTAGAAAGACCTTGGATCACAATCTTTCATGCTTAGATGTTCATGCAATCTATCGTATCTTACTAAGGTTTAAATGTCCTTCAATGAATTCATATCCTTATATTACTAAGGTTTGAGTGTCCTTATATTACAACCTTTGTATGATGAAGTTATTAATCTATTCACGGATTTGCCATATACATCACTATCTCATATTTACAGGGACAAAAACAAACTTGCAAATGGCCTCTTGAAAGTTAGAGTTGGGATGGAACAATAACTTGGATCATCTCTATAAATTAGAGTGGACACTCAACTAAATATAACCATGATATCTAGTCTAACTTTAAATATATTTCAATCCTTTTTCAATTTTTGTTGTGAAAACAATGGACTTTTTTATTTTGGTCTACAGTTTGAAATGACGAGGTAAAGCTCAAACTATCAACTTTTGTTTTTTGAAGAGAAAGCAATGATGTAAGAAACTTGATGTAAGCAACATGTTTTTCTGCTGAAGGAGCCATATACATGGTAATGTCTATACAAGGGCTTAATTACACTATTGAATTCCATGAACATATAATAATGTATTTTTGTTAATCTAAATAAAAATACATATTTTTTCTTTGGAATAAACAAATTTATTAATTTCATTGAAAAAAAATGTGTGTGTGTGTGTGTGTGTGTGTGTGTGTGTGTGATTATTATTATTAACATCCACTAATACCAAATTGGTCTATCAGACCTTAAGAGGGTAAGAGATTACTTGCAATCTTTTAGAATTTTGTTTTTGTGCTAAAAAAGCATCAAAAGAAGCTTTCCAAGATCACTATAGTTTTGTTGAGTTAAAAGATTAGGAAGGTTGGTATGGTGACAAATATTTTAAAATTGAGATCTAATCTGGTTATAGGCTGGACAATCTAAGAGAAAGTGTTTTTCATCTTGAACCTTCTTAGTGTCACAAAGGTTACACGCTCTTTCATCCCAAGGTGTTTTAGGAATGGACCAATGTCCAATTTCACTATCGAGATCATGAGAATTTTTTCTTATATTAGCAATGCTAATTTGTTTCTTTACACTTGTCAAAACAAAGAGATAATTTTGATATTCTAGATTAGGGTTGATTATCTCCTTATAGTACCTTAATTATTTTTCCCTCTAACTCTTTATCACACCACATTTTCTCCTTAAATTTTGATTTAATAATATTTTTAATAGTATCCTTATTATGAAAAATGGTCTCTTCCATGATTCCCAAAGGGCTTAGCCAATATTGGTCATCTTTATGCCATCCCCTCTTGAGTCGAAGGTTGTTAGGACTGGAGTTTGAGGAAATTTTATAAATCCTTTTGTCCTCCATGTTGTTTAACTTGTTCTTATACATTAGGTATCTAGTCATTTCTCTCAATGGGAGAAAGGATTGCCTCTAAGAGGAGGATATGATAGGGCATATTTCCTTTAATTTTGAGATTATTGGTTATAAAATGCTTTTGGATTTTCTCTATCTTTCTCTAGGATTCTCGAGAGATATTGCATCCCCAAACGTCACATCCATATAGAATAATAGACATAAAAAGAGTCTCAAATAGGAGTTTCTTTTTATCTCATATCCAAAGATTGGTTGATTTACAGTTATTTTCAAACCCATAATAAGATTTCCATCCTCCAGTTATCCTTTTCTCAATGCTACAATTTCAGTTGAGCTTGTGGTGAATATCAATTCCAAGATATTTGTATGAGGTCACTTCCTCCAAGTTGTTTTTTTCATATACGAAGGTATCATAATTCATATTGTTGGATTTAATGATCATGACCTTAGTCTTTCTAGTATTAATAGTCATACCCATATTGGAACAAAAATCCTTAAGGATTCTTATTTTCTTTCCAATATCGTGGCGACTTATTCCCATAAGAATGATATCATCAACATAAAGAAGAAGATCGATGACTATACCAATGACAGTAGGGATGACACAACCTTCTTCTTCCAAGCAATTTTTCTAACTTGTCAATGTATATGCCAAAAAAGGTATGGGACAAGGGACAACCTTGCTTGACTCCAATATTACAATTAACTTTTTTTGACCAACCCTCAGTGTTCTTAAACTTGGAAAAAAATTCTCATACAATATTTTTGCAACAACCCTCAACTCGAAAGGTACGTTTTCCTCTTTCAACCTATCCCAAAGGTTTTTCCTGGGAACCGTGTCAAAATATTTTCTAAAGTCAACAAAACAACATCAAATATTGGTTTTAGTATTTTGAAACTCCTCCACAACGATCCTAAAGGTAACAAGATGGTCCATAGTTGAATGATCTCTCCTAAACCTAACCTATTCTTTAGCACTTTTAGTGTGACTTTATAGCCACAGGATAATCTTCTTTTCCAAAATAATTCCATATAGGTTGGCTAAAATCGGGCTAATCATAATGGCCCTATAATTAGAGGGAAATTTTCTATCCCCATTTTAAAAAATAGGAATAATGAGGCTTTGTGTCCAGGGTTTAGGGAAGCCCTACTTTAATGTTAAATTGGAGAGCTTGTGTATGTGAGGGATGAGGATAGGCCCTCTGATTTAAAAAAAATCATCTTGGTAGCCCTCAATGTCCCTATCTTTCCCATTTGCAACTTACTTAACCCCAAACTCTTTTTCATTCGAAGAAAAAATTTCATCCTTTGTAGGGACAATAGGAATGGTGTCCATGGCATTAGGGAACTTGTAAAATTTTTTAAGTTAGGAATTGCAGTCCCTTAAGGGAATCATATTATTTTATTTAGTATTGTGGATTAGAATTTGCCTCAAGAATTTCTTAGGATCAACATTAGATAGTTGTGAAAGTCGTTCTTTCCTTTTATTGATATAGTTCTTTTTTTCCTTTTAATCATGTATTTGTACGTATTGATCTTATCGAGTTTTAAGGACCCATTAGAAGCATCCCTAATGTATTTCCTAGCAATTTTACACTCTTTATCATACCAAGGGTTGGTTTTTCTATTATTCATTTTATAGGACACCTCGAAAGAGAACTTGTAAATATAAATGGAGAGGGTAGTTGTAAAATTATGATAGATGTCTTAAATGTTGTCCTTATAAGTTAGGATATGTAAGTCACTATTTAAATCCTTTAAGAAGATATCGACTTTATTTTTTTCAAAGAGAAGATGCCTTTGATTATTAGAATTTTATTCAATGGAACTCATGTGCATGGAAAATTTTAGAGTTAGGGTTAAAGGTCTATGATCAGATTTTGGTTCATGGTCATTTAAAAGGTCAAAAATTACTATCTGGTTGGAAACGGGGATATCATATATCGCATAATCTATGACACTGCTACCTAGTCCATAAATACAAGTCATCTGGTTGGATTTTGGCCACTTCATTACTCCAGTTCAAATTATTAGGTCTTGAGAGCTATAGAGATTGACTAGCTCAGTACCAAACAAATTCTAAGTTGGGTCTTCAGAGCTTATTTTGTAGCTATTAGCTAAAACAAGGTCCTATTATAGACATAAAGGATTATGGTTGGAATCGTTTCTTAAAAGAGTAGCTTGGTTAGTTGTAGTCCTATAATTAATGTCTTCTAGTAGGAGGATATTACCTTCATTTCTCAAACTTGAAATATCTTGTTTTAAATTATTATAGGGACAATTTCTATCTAGATTGTTTTTCTAATGAAAAGTAGAATTAATAGGTGAAAAATAGAAAATTTCTATATACATATTCTTAGCATTGATGTCTAAAATTTCTATCCAAATGTATTGATTGAGAGGGTCGATCTTATGAAGTTGAATGTGAGGAGAAACATTCTTTCTCATATAACAAGCCATGTCTCCTATCCTTCTACGGTATGACCTTTTTTCCCATGCCGAACACAAGACAAATACTTCTATGTTAGAGACCTTAGACTCTTCATGATCCCATGTTTCAAATAGACAAATAATATCAATGTCACTCGGCATCCAACTTATCATAGGACCTTTGTGCCATGGAAATCCACAACAATTCTAAAAAAGGATCTTGAGTGTCCCAAATTCTTATTTATTATCATCCTTCTGGTCTCTATCCCTAACAAAAAAAAATTTATTTCTAATTATTTTCCATTTTCCTTCTTTCATGGCTTCTTTTACCTTTTGAACTTCCTTCCTTAATTCAGCTTGGTCTTCAGGAATGAGGTCTTTATTCATAAATATTCTTGAGCCTTTTAAGCTTAGATATTTATTGAGTATGTTATATTTATTGTCATTACAACTTACTTTGACACAGATCAACCTATCTTTATGTTCAATTATTTTTCCTAGCCTCTTTGCTTCTATGAGGTAAGTTGTTTCAATTTGTGATTTATTTTTCAGTTCTTATTTTACTATTGCTAGTGTATCCTCCTCTTGTTGTTCTTTTATACCAAAAATGATGAGGTTCAAGGCTATTTTATTAAACTCGTGATCCAATTCGATTAGCTTATTCATTTCCTCTTTGATGGGTTTGGTATACAATTTGTTTTCTAGTCTACTGAGGGTCAAATTATTGGTTAGTTTTTCTTCTAGCTCTTTAATCCTATCTATGAAGTTGTGATTTTCTTTGACCTCTCCTTCTTAGGTTGATTGATTTTGTTTTTCCATTTCTTGAATTCTAGCCTCCATTATCTACAATTGACTCTTAAACCCTAACTATTTGTCCTCTATCTATGTTTGAATCATATATTTGAAGAGTCTAAATGTTTTATCAAACATTTCCTCTAACTTTATTTGGAGTTTTACGTCTCTTTCTTCACTCCTTTTTTCTAATGATTCTAACTCTAATTGGAGTTTGGCATATCTTTCTTCTCTCCTTTTTTCCTAATGATTCCATATATTTGTGAAGACTCTCTAGGGTGACTTTGGGGGGCCTCCCCCTAACAGGGTGAATTTTTGGAATAGGTGGTGGGGTGTTCATAATGCAAAGTAGAGAAAATAATTAACAATTGACTCACCAGATATATGAACACGTACCCAGGTGCTCAATAGGTTGAAGAAGCCAGAACTACAGAGTTTCCCGTAAAAATTTCGAGTCCAAATATTGCACGAAGACTGCAGAGTTAAAATACAAGTCCCCGATGTTTATGATAATGGGTCATCAAATAATAATGTATCACCTCAAAATCGTCAAGTTCAAATATTCTTCAAAACCACAAATTCTAGATTTGCCTCACCATAGATTCACATCACTAGAATAGGGTCAAATTAAAAAAAACCATAGATAAAAAAAAAAACCACAGAGTCAAAACTGCATATTTTCCTTGTTCAAAACCGTAGATTACACACCATATAAGCCGCATATTCTCCTTGCTTGAAACTGCATATTCTCCTCACTCAAAAATGGAGATGAATTCTTTGAAGAGTAGGTTTGTAAAACCATAGATGGATGCTCTAAGCTGCAAATGGATGCTTGGAAGAGTAGGTATCTAAAACCGCAAATAGATTATCAAATTCGTAGATGGATGCTCCAAAAATTAGGTCCATAAAACTAGACATGAATGATCAAAACTGCATAATAACATGAAATGAAATTCTATCGATTCATTTTCTTCCAGGCCTAGTAGATTGGATCTAGTCATAAGAATAGAAGAATGCTTGGTGTAAATAAAAATAACTCCTTAGTATTCGACCCCCCACTACAAATGACCCTTAGATCAATGTAATGGAATTTATTTATCCATGTCCTAACGATGGGAGCAAAGCAGGTTTGAAAAGGGATCTTAGAGTGTCTCGGGCTTGGACCAATAGGTTATTTCAACTCCTCCTTTTCTAATAAAAAGTTATTTCCATTTTCACATCATTGTCTCGATGAGAAAATAAAAAGAAAATGAAAGGGAATAAGAACACTTGGAGAGCGTAGTACAATGGAGAGGAAGTTCTATGTTGCGTTCAGGAAGGATGAATTTCTCCTAAAAATAATCTATTGATTCTCTTCCAATTAATTGATTGGATAGTATCGCAGGTGCAAGGATTTACTTCACAGGTGACGTCTCTAGTTCAAGTCCAGGATAGCCTAGTTGCACCAAGGAAAATCGTAGGAACAAAAAGAAAAAGCATCTTATTTTTCATGTATGCTACACTTGGTCCATATACGGGGGATATAACTCAGTTGGTAGACATTTTCTCTTGCAATTGAGTCGTTGTGATTATGGGTTGGATGTTTGATCATCTAGGTGGTAATAATAATATATTTTACCCAAACCAGTGGCTTACATTTTCTCGGTAATGGGGAATAGGAACATAACATATCACTAAAAAACTCTATAGAGACAAAGAAAGATGAGATGTCAAGAATGTAGAGAAGGTAGAGTGGGTAGTTGGTTAGATCTAGTATGGATCGTACATGGGAAATAGTTGGAGTCAATGACTCTCCTAGGGTTACCTCATCTAGGATCTTGGGGGAAGAGGATCAATTTGGCCCTTGCGAACATCTTGATGTACTATCTCCCTTCAACCCTTCGAGAAAAATGTCGTAAAAGGAAAAAATATGCCATGGACCAACCATATCATCTCCACCCCATAGGAACTACGATATCACCCCAAGGATGCAGAAGGGATCCATGGGTCACAGACTGACCATATACCCGCCTTGATTTGAGGAGTGGAATGCATTAGAGGTCTGCTTCGGTTGGAAAGGAAGGTATAGAGAAGAGAAATCATTCTTAGGACAAAAACGTTGGGACGAAAAATGGGAGAGCTCTTCGTTCCCAAAATGGGATTTCAAATCAACACCTTGTGGGAAGAGTTTCTCTTTGGAGAGCACAATACGATGAAATTTGTGAGCTATGTTTGGGGGGAATTATTTTATATCTTTGGCCTCTATGGTAGAATCATTTGGGGAGGCCTAAGAGAGAGTGATTTACCTGGTGGAAGATGTCAGCAGTTCGAGTCCGATTATCTCCATCCTGTGATCCTAAGCAATAAAATGGTATATGATAACATGAAATTATACAGATCTGACGGCTTGATTTATGATTTATCATTCATGGAGATTGATAATATCCTTCCATTTAGTAGCACCTTAGGATGGCATAGCCATGAATGATGAGGTTCAAATGAGGAAAGGCTTACGGTGGATACCTAGGAACTCAGAGATGAAGAAGGACATGGTAAGCGACAAAATTCTTCGAGGAGTTGAAAATGAGCATAGATCTGAAGATTCTCAAATAGGTTAATATTTTTAACTGTTGAATATATATGAAAGAGAGAGAAATTATTAATTTATTTAATATTTAATATTTTATTTTAAAAAATTATAAATAAACTTTCAAAATAATGTTTTTTTTCTTTTAAACATTATGTAATTTGATTCATTCATTTACACTTCCTTCAAATATAATGTAATATTGATGAATACAATGATGATGATGATGATGATGATGATGATTAACATCCACTAAGACCAAATTGTTCTATCAGACCTTAAGAGGGTAAGTGATTACTTGTGATTCTTTAGAATTTTGTTTATGTGCTCGAAAAGAATTAAGAGAATCTTTCCAACATCATGATAGTTTTGTTGAGTTAAGAGGTTAGGAAGGTTGGTAGAGTGACAAATATTTTGAAAAGGAGATCTAATCTGGGTATAGGTTGGATAATCTAAGAGAAAGTGTTTTTCATCTTTAGTCATCTTAGTGTCACAAAGGCGAAACACTCTTTCATCCCATGGTGTTTTAGGAATTGACCAACGCCCATTTTCACTATGGAGCTCATGAGATTTTTTTCTTATCTTAGCAATGTTTATTTTTTTCTTTACACTTGTCAAAACAATAGATAATTTTGATCTTCTGATTAGGGTTGATTACATCCTTATAATACCTTAATTTCCTTTTTTCCTCTAACTCTTTATCACACAAAATTTTCTCCTTAAATTTTAATTTGTTGATGTTTTTCATATTATCTTTATTCTACAAAATGGTGTCTTCCATGATTCCCCAATAGTTTACCCAATACCGGGAATCTTTATGCCATCCTCACTTAAGTGGATGGTGGTTACTATTCGATTTTGAAGAAATTTTAGGAAGCCTGTTGTCTTCCATTTTGTTTAACTTGTTTTTATACATTAGGTATCTAGTCATAGTCGTGCTCTCAATGGGGGAGAGGATTGTTTCTAAGAGTAGGATGGGATCGAGCGTATTTCCTTTAATTTTGAGATTATAGGTTATAAAATTATTTGGTATTTTCTCTATCTTTCTAGAGGATTCACGAGAGATACTACAACCCCAGACTTCATATCCATAAAGAATAATAGGTGTAAAAAGAGTCTCAAAGAGGAGTTTATTCTTATCCCAAATCCAAAGATCGATTGATTTACAATTATTTTCAAGCCCATAATAATATTTTCATCCCAAAATAATCCTTTTCTCAATGTTATAATTCCAGTTGATTTTGTGGTGAATATCAATTCCAAGATATTTGTATGAAGTCACTTCCTCCAAGTTTTTGTTTTCATATATGAAGGCATCGTAAGTGATATTATTGGATTTAATAATCATGACCTTAGTCTTATTAGTATTAACAGTCATACTCATATTGGAGAAAAACTCCTTGAGGATTCTTAGGTTGTTTTAAAGATCATGGGGACTCCTTTCCATAAGAATGATATAATCAACATAAACAAGAATATTTATGACTATACCAGTGAGAGTAAGGCCGATACAACCTGCTTTTTCCAAGCAAACTTCTAACTTGTCAATGTATATGCCAAAAAGGGTAGGGGACAATGGACAACCTTGTTTGACTCCAATATTGTAGCTAATCTTTTTTGACAAGCCTTCAATGTTTTTAAACTTAGAAATAACATTCTCATACATCCTTATTGCGACAACCCTCAACTTGAGAGACACTTTTATCTCTTCCAACATATTCCAAAGGTTTTTACTAGGAACCATGTCAAAATATTTTCTAAAGTCAACAAAAAAACATAAAAGATTGGTTTTAGTATTATAGAACTCCTATACAATGATCCTAAAGGTAACAAGATGGCCCATAGTTGAATGATATCTCTTAAACCCAACCTATCCTTTATCTCTTTTATCGTGAATTTCTATCCAAAGGATAATTTTCTTTTCCAACATAATTGCATAAATCTTGGCTAAAATCGGGCTAATCATAATGGTCTTATAATTAGAGGGAATGTTTCTATCCTCATTTTTAAAAATAGGAACAATGAGGCTTTGTGTCCAGGGTTCAGGAAAGCCTTTCTTGACTGCTAAATTGAAGATCTTGTGTATGTGAGGGATAAGGATAGACCCTCTGATTTTAAAAATTTCAGCTTGGTAGCCTTTAATGTCCTTAGCTTTCCCATTTGCAAGCTGCTAAACCCCGAACTCTATGTCATCTAATGAAAAAAATTCATCCTTTGTAGGGACAATAGGAATGGTGTCCATGGCATTAGGGAACTCGTAAATACTTTTATGGTAGGAATTTCAGTCCCTTAAGGGAATCATATTATTTTATTTAGTATTGTGGTTTAGAATTTGGCTCCATAACTTCTCAAGATCTAGCTTAGATAGTTGTGAAAGCTTCTCTTGCCTTTTATTGATATAGTACCTTTTTTCCCTTTTAATTAGGGATTTGTACGTATTGATATTATCGAGTTTTAAGGATTCATTAGAAGCATCCCTAATGGCTTTCCTAGAAATTTTTCATTCTTCATCATACCAAGGTTTGGTCGTTCTATTATTCTTTTACAGGACACCTCGAAAGAGAAATTGTTAATAGAAGTCGAAAGGGTAGTTGTAAAATTATAATAGAGTTCTTCAATGTTATCCTTATAAGTTAGAACATGTAATTTACTATTTGAATCTTTTAAGAAAGGGTCAAATTTACATTTGTCAAAGCGCAATTGTCTTTGATTGTCATAATTATCTTCAATGGTGCTCCTATGTATGGAAAAGTTTAGAGTTAGGGTTAAAGTTTTATGATCAGAGTCAGGTTCATGGTCATTTAAAAGGTCAAAAGTTGATATTTGATTGGAATCGAGGATATAATATATCACATAATCTGTGACACTACTACCTATCCCATGAGTACAGGTCATCTAGTTGGAGTTTGGCCACTTAATTACTCCATTGAAAATTATTAGGTCTTGAGAGCCGCAGATCTTGACCAACTTCATACCAAAGAAATTCTCAATTAGGTATTTAGAGCTTCTTTTGTAGCTACTAGATAAAACAAGGTCCTCGTCTAGCCATAAAGGATTATGGTTGTAATCGGTGCTTAAGAGAGTAGCTTGTTTATTTGCATTCCTAGCACTAAAGTCTCATAGTAGGAGGATATTGCCTTCATTTTTTAAACTATAAATATCTTGTTCTAAATTATTATAGGGACAATTTCTATCTATATTGCTTTTATTATAAAAAGTAGAATTAATAGGTGCAAAATAGCAAATTGCAATATAAATCTTCCTAGCATTAGTGTTTGAATTTTCTATCCAAATGTATTGATTGGGAGGGTCGATCTTATGAAGTTGAATGTGAGGAGAAATGTTCTTTCTAATATAACAAGCTATTCCTCCTATCCCTCTACGATGGGACTTTTTGCTACATGTCGACCACAAGACAAATCCTTCTATGTTAGGGACCTTAGACTCTTCATTCTCTGAAGTTTCAACTAGATAAATAATATCAATATCACTCGGGATCCAACTTATCATATGACCTTTGTGCCATGGAAAGCCACGACAGTTCCAAAAAATGATCCTGAGTGTCCCAAATTCTTATTTATTATTATCCTTCTAGTTTCTATCCCTAACAATAGATTTTTTATTTCTAATTATTTCCCATTTTCCTTCTTTCCTAGCTTATTTTACCTTTTGAACTTCCTTCCTGAATTCAACTTGGTCTTCGGAAATGAGGTATTCATTTATAAATATTCTTGGCGCTTTTAAGCTCGGAGATTTACTGAGTATGATATATTTATGGTCATTACAACTTACTTTGACATGGATCAACCTATCTTTGTGATCAATTATTTTTCCTAGCTTATTTGCTTCTATGAGGTAAGTTGTATCAATTTGTGATTTATTATTTAATTCTTATTTTACTATTGCTAGCATATCCTCCTCTTGTTTTTATTTTATACCATAAATGATGAGGTTCAAGGCTCTTTTATTACACTCATGGTCCAATTTGATTAGCTTATTCATTCACTCTTTGATGGGTTTGATATCCAATTTGTTTTCCAGATTACTGGGGGCCAAATTGTTGGTTAGTTTTTCTTCTATCTCTTTAATCATATATCTCAAGTTGTGATTTTCTTCAACCTCTCCTTCTTGGGTTGATTGCTTATGTTTTTCCATTTCTTGAATCCTATCTTTCATTGTCTGCAATTCACTCTTGAACCCTAAGAATCTATCCTATATTTGAATTTGAATGGTATCTTTGAAGAGTCTATTTTATTTTATTTTTTATAATTAAATAATAAAAATAATTCAATTTTATAATATTTAAAAATTAAAATAGTAAATTTTATAATATTTTAAAAAATAAAACAACATTTTTTTATTAAAAAGAAAAAAAAAAAAAATTATTCAATTTCCTTAAATAGATTTTTTTTTTCTTTTACATCTAGATTACTTCTTTTTTCATGTACTAGATTTTTTTTTTCTTTTACATCTAGATTACTACCTAATTGAGAATTTGTTTGGTACTGATTTGGTCAAGCTCTACAACTCTCAAGACCTAATAATTTGCAATGGAGTAATGAAGTGGCCAAATTCCAACCAGACGATGTGTATTCATGGGCTAGGTAGTAGTGTCGTAGATTATGTGATATCTGATATCCTCATTTCCAACCAAATAGAAACTTTTGAACTTTTAAATGACCATGAGCCTGACTCTGATCATAAACATTTAAACCTAACTCTAATCTTTGTCATGCATAGGAGCGCCATTGAAGAGAATCCTGATAATCAAAGGAATTTACGCTTTGACAAAAGTAAATTTGAGATTTTCTTAAAGGACTTAAATAATAAATTAAATCTCCTAACTTATAAGGACAACATTGAAGACCTCTCTCATAATTTGACAACTACCCTTTCCACTTCTATTAACAAGTTCTCTTTCGAGGTGTCATGTAAAAAGAATAATAGAATGACCAACCCTTGGTATGATGAAGAATGTAAAATTGCTAGGAAATCCATTAGGGATGCTTCTAATGAGTCCTTAAAACTCGATAAGATCAATATGTACAAATCCCTAATTAAAAGGAAAAAAAGGTACTATATAAATAAAAGGAAATCTAGGAACTTTCACAACTATATACGCTCGATCCTAAGAAGTTCTGGAGCCCAATTATAAATCACAATACTAAAGAAAATAATAGGATTCCCTTAAGGGACTGGAATTCCTACCTTAAAAGTATTTACAAGTTCGCAAATTCCAAGGACACCATTCCTATTGTCGCTACAAGGGATGAAGTTTTTTCTTTAGATGACATAGAGTTCAGGGTTAAGTAGCTTGCCAATGGGAAAGCTAAGGACATTGAAGGCTACCAAGCTGAAATTTTTAAAATCGGAGGGCCTATCCTTATCCCTCACATACACAAGATCTTCAATTTAGCAGTCAAGCAAGGCTTCCCTAAACCCTGGACGCAATGCCTCATTGTTCGTATTTTTAAAAATGGGGATAGAAACATTCCCTCTAATTATAGGACCATTATGATTAGCTCGCTTTTAGCCAAGCTTAGCCAAGCTTTATGGAATTATTTTGGAAAATAAGATTAGCCTTTGGCTAGAAAGTCACAATAAAAGAGCTAAAGGCCAGGTCGAGTTTAGGAGATATCATTCAATTGTAGGCCATCTTGTTACCTTTAGGATCATTGTAGAGGAGTTCCGCAATACTAAAACCAATCTTTTTTGTTGTTTTGTTGACTTTAGAATAGCTTTTGACATGGTTCCTAGGAAAAACCTTTGGAATAGGTTGGAAGAGATAAAAGTGCCTCTCAAGTTGAGGGTTGTTGCAATAAGGATGTATGAGAATGTTATTTCTAAGTTTAAAAACATTGAGGGTTGGTCAAAAGAGATTAACTAGAATATTGGAGTCAAACAAGATTGTCCCTTGTCCCCTACCTTTTTTCGAATATACATTGACAAGTTAGAATATTGCTTGGAAAAAGAAGGTTGTTTCGGCCCTACACTCATTGGTATAGTCATCAATATTCTTCTTTATTCTGATGATATTGTTCTTATGGAAAGGAGTCCCCATGATCTTGAAAACCAACTAAGAATCCTCAAGGATTTTTGCTCCAATATGGGTATGAATGTTAATACTGATAAGACTAAAGTCATGATTATTAAATCCAATAAGATCACTTATGATACCTTCGTATATGACAACAACAACTTGGAGGAAGTGATTTCATACAAATATCTTGGAATTGATATTCACCACAAGCTTAACTAGAATTATAGCATTGAGAAAAGGGTTATTAGGGGATGGAAATCTTAATATGGGCTTGAAAACAATTGTAAATCAACTAATATGTGGAGTTGGGATAAGAAGAAACCCCTCTTTGAGACTCTTGTTACACCTGTTATTCTTTATGGATGTGAAGTATGGGGCTGTAGTATCTCTTGTGAATCTTGGAGGAAGATAGAGAAAATAGAAAAGAATTTTATAACCTATAATCTCAAAATTAAATGAAATACGCCCTATCTCATCCTCCTCTTAGAAACAAGCATCTCTCTCATTGAGAGCATGACTATGACTAGATACCTAATGTATAAGAACAAGTTAAACAACATGGAAGACAAGAGGCTTCCTAAACTTACTTCAAATTCGAGTTGTAACCACCATTGACTCAAGCGAGGATGGTATAAATATTCTCGTTCTTAGATAAACTATTGGGGAATCATGGAAGACACCATTTTAAAGAATAAAGATACTATTAAAAAGTCATCAAATCAAAATTTAAGGAGAAAATGTGGTGTGATAAAGAGTTAGAGGAAAAAAGAAAATTAAGGTATTATAAGGATGTATTCAACCCTAATCTAGAAGATCAAAATTATCTATCTATTTTGACAAGTGTAAAGAAAAAAATAAGCATTGCTAAGATAAGAACAAATTCTCACAAGCTCCATAGTGAAACTGGGCGTTGGTCAATTCCTAAAACGACATGGGATGAAAGAGTGTGTCACCTTTGTGACACTAAAAAGTTTGAAGATGAAAAGCACTTTCTCTTAGATTGTTCAGTCTATACCCAGATTAGATCTCATTTTCAAAATATTTGTCACGCTACCAACCTTCCGAACCTCTTAACTCAACAAAACTATGGTGATCTTGGAAAGCTTCTCTTAATGCTTTTCGAGCACATAAACAAAATTCTAAAGAATCACAAGTAATCATTTACCCTCTTAATGTCTGATAGACCAATTCAATCTTAGTGGATGTTAATCATCATCATCATCATCATCATAAATATTTAAATAAATAATAGTACTAAATGATGTGTGTGCACAAAAAAAAATGATTTTAATCATTTAAAATTCAAATATAACAAGGATTGGACACAACATAGCATATTGATGCACAATAAAACAATAAATTTTAAAAATGGTTAATTTGAAGTTATTTAATTAAAAATATATATTTCAATAGTAATTTTTTAATAATAAAAGATTAACCATTACTTATAAATGAATTTTTTATATATAATTATTTTCATGCCTTCTATGCAAATTAGAGATAACTTTTATCATTTACATCACATAATAATATAATAATAATAATAATAATAATCTATTTTTAAGGTCACGACCAAGCCAGACACTAAATTGGTGTATGAGACCCCCTCTGCCCAACGGAGGTATACATACCCTATTAAAAAAATAAAGTGATATGTATTGTAAGTATTATATTTTTGAACACCATTTATAATTGAGTATAGATCTATCTTAATCTTATATTTATCAAGTATCCTTAACTTTTTTTATCATTTCATTCCATGTCAAGTATTAATTCATTCATATTAAATGATAACAAAAATTACACCTGAAGAAATTTGATCATTTTGGGTGCTTGATCTGGGTTTAAGATGGACCTACCCTAGTTTTATTTATTTATTTAGTGTAACATAACATTACATAAAGTGACAACATCTTCCCTATATTGGACTAATAACATCTCCCTCGTACTCGAGAACATGTGATTATGCTAGGAAATTACAAGTTCAAATCCAAAGAGATAGAGTATCTATACTTCCTTCCACTTTATTAGTCAAATCACTGCACTTAAAAACACCACATATCTTTAGTGCCCTCTTCATTTGATTACTTTATCAATTATCATAAACAACTGAATTAAAAATAAATAAATAAAACCATTAACAATTTGAAAAAATAAAACTATCAAAAAATTAAATCAATATTATTAATACGATTTTGCAATATATAAACTCAAAACTAGATGAATTGATGTTTTTTCAGTTTTTCTAAATTAATAATTAAATAAAAAATTAAATCAATATTTATAATTAATAAAATTAAATATAAATAATAAATTAATGAATCGACTTCCAAAATGATCCTTATACGAGAAGTTTTCTTTATTATTCCCTTATACCAAATATCCGTCATAAAACTATTTAAAGGCCATTTCACATGAAATTTAAAATATTTTAAAGAACTTTCTCGTAAGGGTAAATGGAAATGAGAAAAAAAAGGGTTTATCATAGAACAAAATTGTACTTCCTCAATGAAAAAGGAAAAGTAATTTGGTTCTAAGTGTAATTAAATTACCAATTTAATTTAAAATTACTTTTTTTTTTCTTTTTTTCTTTTTTCCATAAAAATTTTATCTTTTATCTTCATAAAAATATAAATAGTTTTCATACAGTTGTCCAATTGTCATAGGACTATAAATATCAGATCAAAAAGATAGCGCTAAGCATAACCATGTTATTCTCTCAAAGACAAACCAATCTTTGAGGAGACATCCAATACACGACGGAAAATTACAAAAAAACATAGATGAAAACTATGCATCCAGACTAAGCCTATTAGCTCCGAAAAAAAAAAAACTATATTAGAGAAAACATAAATTTATATCTGAAACTAAAGTAGAATAACTTTAAGTAATGAGTAGGGCCCTCATTATCGGCCTCCCAGTGGTTAAATGCTATTCTTCTCGGCTGATATTCAAGAGCCAACTTTGATAATTTATCTGCCTCTTTGTTCTCTTCACGGTAAATATGGGCAAAAGAGATACTCATGAAGAGAGGAAGAATTTCTAGGATCCTTTCCTTCCAACTTTCTAGAGCTACTTCATGTACAGTACTCGTCTTGTTTATCCATTCAATTACGATCTTAGAATCCCCTAGCAATAACAAATCAAGAATTGATAGTCTAATGGCCAGAGTTAGAGAGACCCAAGCCCCAAGGAGTTCAGCCTTGGTATTTGTTCCTTGACCAACATTGAAAGTCCATGAATAATAAGTGTTACTGTTAATCAGTATCTTACCTCTGGCTCTGCTTTTTTCACCCCAGAGTTGGGTTGCCCCATTAAACCAAGCTATAGCTAAATCAACCAGAAGTCTCAAATTATGAAGACGTGGGAGATAATCTCTTTTCTTGATATTATAAATGTTGACTGTTGCAAAAGTTTTATAGATAACCTTTTGTATGGAGGGGAGACCTACCTCAAACATAGAAAAAATTATCTCGTTCCAGATGTGCCAATTGAGAAAAGATGACAGCGATGGAAAATATGGGTTTGCATTATTCCAATTATCAAAACACTCATGTATTGAATGCCCGAACCATCCTCTAATTAAATTTATCTCTCTTGTTATCCTAATCCATGCATCATGTGTAAATGAGCATTTTACAAATATATGCTTACCTAAATCATTACCTCGCTTGCACAAGAGGCACATGCCTGGGCCAACCCACCCCCTTTTTTGAATATTTTTCCACCACAGGATCTTATTTTCTGCAACAAGCCATGTAAATAACTTTACTTTTAATGGACATTCCCATTTCCAGAAATTTCTCTTCCATCTACTTACCTTTGGCACCCAAATCTTTGCTACAAAGAATTATACACATTCTTTACCATAAGAATACCTGAGTTGTCTCCACCCGTCCAAAGTAAGGAATTTGGTCGATCCTGGAGGTGGATACCCGAGCTTATCAATCTCATTCTAAATCGTTCCCATTCTAAGGTTGTGTCTCCCACAAGCTCCAGGTCTGTGTTATTTATCTAGTTTGATCTAATTGTTCCTTGAACTTGAACACAACTCGCTTGATAGAGCAAGTAAACACTTTTGAAGTTCAGCCTCTGAATTAAATCCTCTGATAACAGAGATTCCTTTCCCAATCCTAGTATATAATCTCTCCCAATAATAATTGATTGACCACAACTTGGATTCCAAGCTAACCAATGTAAGACAAGCAACAAAGAGTTTATTAATTTTTTCCACGTTTGTGAACCATATGATGCACTTGTCGAGGCCGATCTTAACCATGAATGAACCTGTTCATAAGGCAAGTATTTGTCTTTTATCACCTTGTTCCAAATGCCAGGTTTCGTTAAGACTCTCCATAAGGTATTTGAATCTAGAGCCCGATAGAAGATATAAATATTTATAAACCCCCACCCTCCATATAATTTTGGTTTTGAAATCAAATCCCACTTACATAAATGAAAATTGTTTCTCTTTTTATGGTCTGACTAGAGAAAAGAGAAAAACAACGGTCTAATTTTATTAAGGACCAACAACAGAACATGGGCTAATGCCAGCCAATAAATTGGGATACTATCCAAGACAAACTTTATAATTATATACCTTCCTCCCAAAGATAACATCCTATTGCACCAGTGGTTGATTTTTCTCTCAAATGTTTCTATAAGTCAAATCCAATCCTCCGCTCTATAGTTGTCTAGCTTTAGGAAATAGCCCAGTTAATTGAAAATTCTCGAGAGATATTTGAAATTATACCTAAAAAGTACTTTTAGATATTCTATTGTATCCTGTTGGATGTTCAAATGAATAAAGGTATATTTTTGTGTGTTGACACTCAAGTTCGTCGCCCAACAAAAAATATTAATAATTTTCCTTATTTCAATCCATTCTGATAGCTTTGCGCTAGTCATTATGATCACTTCGTCCAAAAATAATAGGTGAAGAATCTTTATGAGTCTAGAGACTTTGATCCCTGAGAGGGCCCCTTCTGCTTGACCGTTCTTTAATAGAATGTTGAGTCCTTCCATTATGAGGATAAATAAAAAGGGTGACAATGGGTAGCCCTGGCGAAGCCACTCTGAAAAAAGGATGTCGCCTCTCCATTGATTAGAATAGTGTATGTTGTTGAAGATACACAACCCATAACCCAATTTGTAGTAGCTAAACCAAATCCGCATTGGAGAAGCACAAGCCTCAAAAAGTCCCAATTGATACAGTCATAAGCCTTCTAAAGATCTAACTTTAGAATAATGGCTTGTAATTTTTTTGATTTTATGCTATGCAAACACTCTTAAGTCGTGCCTATGGAATCTAATATTTGTCTTCCCTTGAGGAAACCCATCTTTTCATCATACAAAGCTCATGAGATAATAGGATGAAGTCTCTTTGCTATTAATTTTGAAATTATCTTATAGCACAGATTATAAAGAACAATTGGGCAGAAATCAAAGAACGTCCTAGGGCCGTTAAATTTTGGTATCGGAGAAATAAACATGGAATTTGTCTATTTTAATACTTCACCTCTTAATCTTGACTCCTCCACCATCTCTACCAAATCCTATCTGACTAAGTCAAAATAATGAAGAAAAAAATCAACCGTCCAGCCATCTGGCCCAGGGATTTTATCCTTTGAGAATCCTTTCAAAACCTCTAGTATTTCCTCCTTTGAACATGGATTTTCAAGTGCTATAGCGTCCTCTTCCTTAACCATCCTTGGGAAGAGCCTTATTGTCTCTACCTGTTCTCTAGTTTGAATTGAATCAAATGCCTTGTAGTAGGATTTAAAATGGTATAGAGTTTCTTTATTTATGTCCGCCAACTGAGAGTTTACCTTACCTGAATCATCCTCGATCTCCTAGATGTTCTTTTTAATCCTCCAATAGCTGGAAAACCTATGGAAGAACTTAGTGTTTTTTTTCCCACTAGTGATCCAAATTGCTCTACTTTTTTGTCTCCAATGCTCCTCCTCCTCAAGAATTTTCTTATTACGGGCACCCTCTAGAAATCTCAAATTTGTCTCATAGTCCTCACTTTGTATGACATGTTCCTTCTGGTGAAGGAGATCAACTATGTCATTTTCAATATTATTCATTTCCAAACGATCCTTGATCCTTTTATCCTTTAACCAACTCTTTGCGCGCACTTTCAGATTTGCTAGTTTTCTAACCATTCTTCTCTGCGCTCCCTCAAGTTGATGCAGTTTTGTGTCCTTCCATACCTCTTTGACCAACTCATCGAATGCTTCTTCTCGTAACCATACAGGATTTATCTTAAAAGGATAAGCCACCTTTGATCTGTCTTCTCCCAATTGGAGAATAATTGGCGCATGGTCATATATGTAAGGATACTTGACCCATGCTCAGAATTTGCCAGAATTTAAGAGAACATTCTCCGCCACATAGAACCTGTCTAATCATTTTGATATACCTTCTATTCCTTTCCCGTTGTTCCTCCACGTAGGCACCACCTCGGCCGGGGCCACATCCACCAAATTGTTTTTTGAAAATAGCTTTGTGAAGAAGCCCGCCAATGAATCGACCTGGCATGTCTCTCCCCAAATTTCCTCTGAGTTTGTTGTTAAATTCAAATCACCTTCCATAATTAAATCATCTATTGATAAAATACCAACTCTGTCAACCTTTTCCCAAAATGTTTTACGATCTTGGCATGGTCCATAAACATTCAACAACGACACCTTCCTTTTCGATGCTAAACTTGAACCTGTCAAAAAAATCCCTCCAACACTTAGGACTGGCACTAAATTGAAGCAAGAAGGATCCAAAGAAGCTAGAATCCCACCAGACTTTCCAACAGAACTTACAACACAAATCATCCAGTCCAGCCTGAGGAAAAACATGAAATTCCTAGCCTTATCCACCTCTACAAGGGTTTCTTGTAAGAAAATAATCGTAGGATGAGTTTTCTCTAAAAGTCTTCTCAAGGAGGCCAATTTTAGGGGCCCTCCCACCCCTCTAAGATTAAGGGAGAGGAGGATCGTGATTTATCCCATGCTATGGATTTCATGCCTCTAAGCATCCCTTAATCTAGAACAACTAAATGGGAAACAAAATTAGAAATCACCGAACCCAACTTTTTACGAGCACTCTTGGTTTTAATGGGTGAAAGCTTGAGGCCTAGGCGTCTCGACCATGCCAATTCCTTACCAAGATCTATCATTTCCCCCATGGTCTAAGTCAAGGCTCCCAAAGAACAATTACTTGTTATTAATTCCTTCCCATGGTAAGTCAGAAAAGGCAAAGAACCAAAGTTTTCAGTGATAGAAGGGACTAGGGACGTAAGTAAGTTCTCCAAAGAGTGATCACTAATGGTCAGTTTGGCATAACCCAGAGCAGCGGAAGAGTCCTCCTCCTCTAAAGAAGATGGTAAGGTAAGGGAACTCATAGCCTTAGGAGAGGATATGTTTGATAAAAGAACAGAACGAGAGGAAGAGAACACAAGAGGAGTAGGGCATGTTTCAGCCTCAGGTGTCACACCAACCTCACTGTGTAAAACCTACTTAGAAAGCACATGATTGTCTAATATCTCCCTATCCCAAGCCGGGAGAGAATTATATAATAAAGGAAAGTAAATTTTAAGCTTACTAATGAAAGAAGAATCCACCAGGTCTGGGCTCAAATCGGTACTTATCCCATAGTAGCCACCCACATCTGGGGAATCCCCCAATGGAGAGGAATAGTTTTCCATATTGTCCTCTGAGGTTTCCTCCACTGCTTAAGCTCCATATTTCTGGGAACAATCCTTGCATAAATGCCATGTTCTTCTACAAAACAAGTAGCGGAAAGGTATTCCTAAGTATTCCAGTCGTTGTGCAAATAGATGGCCCTGCCATTCTATATCTAAGGAATCCAGTAACCCGACATGAATGTCAACTTCAACGAGGACCCTCACCATACGTTTATCATCATCATTTAGAGCACGCTCATCGACCTTTAATAACCGCTCTAAGGAATTTCCAATCTGATCCAGTTCCTTTTGGTTCCATAACTATAATGGGAGCCCCAGGAGAAGAATCCATAGATGATGATAGATGATGATGCCACCACTTCAACATCAAGCTACCTCCTCCAAAGCCCCAAAACGTGTCAAGAATGAATGTGGAGTCCTCCGAGCTCTTGAAAATAAATCCTAGCCAACCCCTAGATAAAGTTAGGACCTTAGGTCTATAGCCAAGGACTGGCTCCCACAAACTCTTCATCCACTCCATCAACTTTTGAGAGCATCGCTCCCTGTATGCTAATCTACCCACAAGTGCACACAAATCTAGGTTACAAGCTTCTTCCAAGCCTACGTCCATACTCATGAATAATCGTTGTTTTCTCTTCTTCGACTTCCACACCTTTTGTGGATGAATTTTATAAACCCTCTTGTGATGATTTGTAACCTTTGCACGTTCTAAGAAACTATCCACACTAGGAACACTGCGTTCTACCACCTGTGGGAGGTTACCCAAGACATCCTTACCATGGAGACTCTTGTGTGTAATACCCCCCGTAGATCCTTCCTGTAATGAAAAACCATCTCGTTGATGGGTGCCTAACTCCTTTACTTATCCATTCGATGGACAAGATGGTGGAATAGATGGAACTGACGTCGAGGGAAAACCGGTAGCTGGCTCACTAAATGAAAAGTTATTACCTGTCCTCTTGTAGTAATTGTTGTAGATCTCGTCGACCGAAGCCAATAGCCCCTGTCAATCCCAATGATCCATGTCCTCCCCTCCCATCAGAGCAGTGACCTCATTCTCCATATTGCACAGTTTAGAACTCACCTAGGGATGCCACCTTGAGGAAAGTCTGATATAGTAGTTAAAGAGAATTGTCTCATCAAGTGAGAGAAAAATGATAAGGCACTAGGGAAATCAATGATGAGAGGACGTAAAGACATAAGAAGAAAAATCCCCCTAATTATCTACCCTCTACATGAAACAAAACCTCAGCTACCACTAAGAGAAATTGATAAAGGCCATTCAAAGATATCTGCTCAAATTGAAACACACCAATCCTAGTCCGAAGGCTATGGAAAAACTCCCATACTAACCTACCTTTTACTACCCATATACATCGAAGCCATCAAATCGGAATGACAACAGTCTACTCCTATGAACACCATTAAGCCTGCTTCAGTTGCAGGTTTCGAAAACTCTATCTTCCCCTAAGATATTGTATACTTTTATCCTACAACTAAGGTCCATGATTTTATTTTATTTTCAGTACTTGGAAGATGATTTTGGTAGAATGAATACTAATAAGATTTGGAAGATGATTTCGGTAGAATGAATACTAATAAAATTCAATGTGAAACATTAACTTACACATCATATCTTTTGGGATATTAATGATGATTACTCGACTCAACCTAGTGATGGCATAGGGAATGACATGCCTCCTAAGTGATAATCCTTTCTCACCATAGCATATAATGAGGAAATGAAGCAATTGGATTAGATTAGGGTTTTCTAGTAATTAGATGAAATTAGGACTATCCAAGATTCATGAGTTGATTCAAAGCAAGGGTCACTGCTAAGTGTACATGGCCCATAGTCCATCTTGGAGTCAAGGAGATATATGTTTCCTAAAATCACTCTTTTTTGTTTGTGAAAATGAATAAGAATCTGATAAAGTATAAGGCTCACTATTCAGTGTACATGGCCCATGGCTCATCTTTGAGTTAAGGAGATATATGTTATCTGAAACCACTCTTATTTTCTGTGAAAATGAATAAGGATGTGGTAAAGTATTAGTAGGTAAAATTCAAGCATTGACATCTAAGTGGTTTGTTGTAGTTGCATGTGATTCTTGAATCAAAATGGGAGGTTTTTTTGATGGATTTTAGTATGGGGTTACCTATGACCCTAAGGAGACATGACTTCCTTTCATGCTTGTGGAAAAATCGACTAAAAGTGCCTATTTTATTCTAATGAAAACCACAAGCAAGTACCCAATATAGCCAGAGTATTTAGGGATGAGATTATAAGGCTACATGGAGTACCCAGAAAGATTATCTTGGATCATGAAGATCATTTTTTATTGATAGGTTTTGGGTAGGATTTCAAGAGGGTTTGTGGACTAGATTGAATTTCAACTTTGCATATCACTCAGAGATCAATGGTCAAACTGAGAGGATGACTCAAGTCATAGAGGACATGCTTCACATGTATGTTATGAATTAACACAATTATTGGGAAGAGCACCTTCTTTTGGTTGAATTTGCACATAACAATAGTTGTAGTTGCTCCATTATGATGGCATTGTTTGTGTTCTTTTATTAGAGGTAGTGCAAAAGTCCCCTCAGTTGGGATAGGTTAGAAGACATAGTTTTGGTTGGGCCAAAGATCATCTAAGAGATGGAAGATTAGATGATGATTATCAAACACAAACTAAAGGAAGCACGAGATAGATAGAATATTTACACGGATGCTCACAAGATAGATACGATTTATTAAGTGGGAGATCAAGTCTTTTATGGGTGAGACCCTAGAAGAGCTCTATTAAGTTTGGCAAGGAAACCATGTTGTCACCACAGTTTCTGGGACCCTTTCAAATCATTGAGAGGTTAGGGCTAGTTGTGTATCACCTAGCTTTATTACCTTGACTTAGCCATATGCATGATTCTTTCCATTTCCTTTTTAAGGCATTACATTTTTTACCCATCTCATGTGCTCAAATGAAGCAATCTCCATGTCTCATATGAGTGGGCCCTAAGGGTTGAACCAGTGAACATATCAGACTAGTAAACTAGGTTAAGGCCTAGTGGGATGTTTACAATCCCAATTCCATCACCTAGGAGGATGTAGATCCTATGCATCAATAATTTCCCCTTTTGTTTTTTCTTGGTGTCATTTGGGACCTTTCTGCATTTCATATGGTTGTGCATTTAGGCATTGTTCAAATAATATTTACCTTGGTAATATATGAGTTAGTTTTATTTTAATTTTCCTTTTGGAAAAAGATGCATTAGTTGTCAATTGGGTCTAACCCATGTGGTTGAGAGGTGGTGTTATCCTCCACACCAAGGATCAATTCCTGCAAGTGACATGCTGAGCTCTTAAAAAGCATATTGTTATATTGACCTTAAGTCCTAGAGAATGTATTTTACCTTAGGTACTATCCTCAAAATGAGGGGATGTTCCCAATAAATTTCCTCGAAATATATATTTCATCAAAAAAAAATGAAAAAAGAAATTAAAAAGAAAAAAAAATTATTAGTTGTATTCTAATATTCACATTGATAAAGTGCGTTAGTTCTATTTTAAAATTTAAATATTTAACTAAATAAAAGTGCACTTGTTCCATTTTAATATTTAATTCAGTAAAGTGCATTAGTTGTGTTTTAATATTAAGTTTCGTAAAATATTCATGCATTAGTTCTATTTTAGTGTTCACCATAGTGAAAGTGAATGAATTCTATTTTGACATTCACTTTAGTGGAGTCCATTTCGTTTGCATCTAATTAAGATAGTGACATTTAGAGTGCACCATAAAAATAGATTTATTGAAAAGAAAAGAGGGAGAAGTGGGTGAGAGGTGAGTCGGGAAGATACAAATTAGGTAATTAAGTAAATTTAGAAATGTGCATTAAACATAGGTGCCATATTACATAACGCTTATAAAAAATGGGTAGCGTGGATATGAAAGTGCCCACATTTGGAATGGATGGATCATGTTGGATTTTCATGTAGTTTTGTTGAGAGTGGTTTGGATTATGATATAGATGTAATTAAGCATTTTTTATTAATATGATGGGGATTTGTTTTGGTTTTGTTAAGAGAATCATAGTTTATTTATGAGGTTTTTATTTAGTCAACCTATCAGTGTTTGTGTTAAATGTAGTATATTAAAGAATATTTTTAATTTCATTAAATATTGATAAATATCTTTCAAAATCTTTTCATTAAACATTTTTCCTAATATATATTTTTTTGTGTTAAATGTAGTATATTAAAGAATATTTTTAATTTCATTAAATATTGATAAATACCTTTCAAAATCTTTTCATTAAACATTTTTCCTAATATATATTTTCAATAAAATAAGCTTATATTTTTATTAGATATCTCTAAATTTTATTAGATACCCTTTTTTATAACCTCTAATACCTATAAGTTCTCTATATTCTGTATCCCCCAATACCTATATTATATTAACTTAATGTTTTACAATTTTAAAACCACTTTTATAAATGATCATGATAAGATATTGGTCAACAAAGTAAAACCCTTGTGATTCTATCATGGAAGAGTATTTTCTTTCCACATACTTTCTAGTATTACTTTTAATAAGTTCCTATAGTTTGAAGGGTCCCAGGCAAAGAACAATACCCTGTTATGCTATGATGGTTCTGGTAAACTTGATTTTTGTTTTTTGTTGAAAAGGCAGGAAGAACAACTAATACTATACATTATATATTTCTTTAGTTTAATAAATTTTTTAACATGAGTAAATAGAATATTTGTAAAAGAAAGTAAAATTTATTACTATGAAGTATATTTTATTTAGGAAATTTTTATTTGTATGTGTAGAAAATTTTGAATTCTAGAAAATGGATAATCTACTAATTGCAAGTTTTTAGTTATTCTAAAAATATCATAAAGTTTGTAATTTTATTTTCTGGTTTGGAAGTTAATTTGATAGATTTAGAAAGAATTTAATTGTTATTAGGTTTATAAGGAAAGATTTATAATTTCCTTCAATATTACTAATTTTGGTGTGGGTTGATGAGGGAATATTAACCATTTATTAAACTAAAAGACAAATATTTCACACATCCCTAATTTTAATTTGGTTTAGAAATAAATATTTCACACATCCCTAATTTGGTTTAGAAATAAATAAAGGTTGAGAGAGAATGATGATTATTTTGTCATTTTTTTATTTCGAAAGGAGAGTGATTGGTGAGGAGAGGTAGTCAATAATTTGTCTCAAGATTCTTCTCCTTCAATAGTTTTTTGTTTTATTTAGGGTTTTATTGTTATATTTTTATTTAGGGTTTCATTGTTAGCTTAGAAGAAACTCTCCATTGAGTCATAGTTGTGTTCTCCATTCATTTTTTAGTAAAGATATTTAATTCATGGGATGGGACTAGAGAAAGAGAAACTAGTTTTGGCTTTCTTTTTTCTTTGTTCTGATCCACCTAGCCATGCTAGTATAGTTATTTATTTTCTTATGATTTAGAGAGAGACACAAATCTTTGGATTCATACATATGAAACTGAAGGAAGGGTGCAATAAAAACTTGGTTGATACTTAAGTTTTTAAATTTAGCTTACTAAATTTGATTTTATTCATAATTGTATTGGTTGTTGTATGGAGAGAAATTTATAGTCATTATGAATGCTTTCCACTTTATTTTTATCCATGTCAACTCCATGCTATTCTCTTTATGAAAACATCATCTTCACTCATGGAGCCATGTGATATGTGTCCAAAATTAGGCATGTAGTCAATTTCATGTTAGATAGGATTTCAAAGATTTTTTATTATATCAAAATATATGGTGTAGGTTTGTGTGATATTTGGTACAGATAATTTAATCATGTTAAGAAAAAAACCAGAAAATATCTCAAGAACCTAGATTGGAATTTTGGAGATATGCATTGCTTATTATAGTCATAAAATTTATCAATGTCATATGTATGCTAACATATTTTCATTGATTAATCATATATGATGTGCATTGGTTTGATTTTTGGCATAGAGAATCTAAAAATGTAGATGAGAAATCTCAAAAAATAAAATCAAGAACCTAGATCATGCTTTAAGAGATATTTTCGTTTTATCATAATAGTAGTTGATGTTATTGTTTGTAGTTCTCATCTCTGCAATCTTTTCTTTTATGTTGGTAGTGTTTGTTTAGAAGCTTCAAGATATTTTTGTATATTTTGAAACAATTATTTTGAGTATGTATGAGAGTCATATTTGATCAATGAATAATTTATTTTGTGCATTTCTTGCTCTTTATGATAGAAAATATGAAGTGTTTTGGGATGGATTTGGAGTTTAAGAAGTGATCTTTTTCCAATAATACCTTCATCTCTCCAGTTCCTTCACACAACTCTTATCTCAACTAAACATGAGAGAGAGAGAGAGAGAGAGAGAGAGAGAGAGAGAGAGAGAGAGTCCTCTTCTTAACCTGATGAGGCCTTGAACAACCCATGTTACAATTGGAAGAGCACAACTTAAATCTGACAAGATCAATACAAACTCAATGACAAATAATTCTATGTATAACAACTTGATGAATGTAATCAACAAAATTTAATGTATATTGATTTTTAAACTATGAATTTGTTAACTACATTGTGAAATATTTTATAGTATGTCTTTTTATTCTATACAAATTATATTTCATTTTTTCATTTAATATTTTAGTAATTAAAATAGAAAAACATTATTTATTTGATTAATTGTGAATAAACATAAAATATATTTAAAGAAATTAGAAATATCTATATTTAAACATAAAATAATTCTGAGTTGATATAATCACTATATTATAAATAATTTGCATGAGTATTGATAATTATTCCTAGGCTTTTATTGCATAAGAAAAAAGAGTAAATTTCACATATACATTTTTAGTTTGATGAGTATTGATAATTATCTATAAACTTTTATTGCATAAGAAAAAAATTAAATTTCATATACATCTAGTTTGATAAGTATTGATAACTATTCCTAGACTTTTATTGCATAAGAAAAGAAAGTAAATTTCATATACATCTAGTTTGATGAGTACTGATAATTATCCCTAAACCTTTATTGCATAAGAAAAAAAATAAATTTTATATATACATATTTAGTTAATAAAATGTTTTTATATTAAAAGGAAAAAAAAATAGAGTTAGGATTTATATTTTGTGGTTGGAATTATGTACATTGAAAATTGGTGGAAGTATTAAAAGAGCAAGAGTTTGAAATGATATTTTAATTGTTACTCTATTAACATTAATATTAATTGAAAGTATAAAAATAATAATATAAATATTAATTAAAAGCATAAAATAATAATATAGTTATAATTTATATGCGTGGTCAATCTCAAAATAAAAAAGTGGTTGATCTCGAAATAAAATATTAGTAGATGGTATGAAACATCAAGTGGAAGACAATTGTATAGTGAATGGAAGACAATTGTATAGTAAATAAAGGTAGGGAGCATTATCGCAAGTAACTAAAGTGACCCCATTATGAACAAACTATATGAATAGCCTTGCCAACTAAGGAACCAGTTCAAGCTCATGTACTAGATAACCAAATCAAATGATATGTAATTAAGAAGCTTCTAATATCAATTAGAACATTCATATCTTTCTCTGTTTAAAAAGACTACTATTTAATTTTCCACATATTTTTTGTTAATATGAATTAGAACATGTCATCACTCATATCTTTTTGTGTTTAAAAAGAAATACTATTTAATTTTCCACATATTTTTTTAAGTAGTTGGAGGGTGTTTGGAACTCTTTATATGTTTAAAAATAATTATTGTTTAATTCTCCGCATTGTTTTTAAGTAGTTGGAGGGTGGTTTGGAACTAGTTTGATGAATCTTTTGAGACAAACTCAAATGTGTGCCCCCTACTTAGATATTCAAAAAATTGAAGAGAAGTACCTCCCCAATGTTCATTAGAGGTGTGTGACTCTTAAATGGTTGATTTGGTGGTGGGTCTCACTTCTTTTAGATACCTTTAATTCATGCCAATAGAGCTTTATGCACACTATGCTATCTCATCTTAATTGTCATGTTTCCACTAATGGGGCTTTATGTTTGCCTGAGTATTAATTGTTGTTCGTGGACCTTTCTTGCATATTAAGAAAAGAGAGCCACAAACTCCAATGTGTGCCCCCTCTTGGAGCCTTAAACATTCAAAGAGAACTACCTTCCAAGTGTTGATTTGATGGTGGGTCTCACTTCTATAGGGATATCATTAATTCGTGTTGATGTGACTATGTATGTCATGTTACCTCTTCTTAATTGTCATGTAATAATGATCAAAATACAATCTACTACGCAGTATTAAATGTTGTGGTAGGTGGTATATACATTGTTGGATTACCTTGGTATATACGTCAAGATATATTTGACGGTATATATACCATCTGTCATAGCATTCAATGTTGCGTAGCAGGTTGTATATTGCTTGTCGTCATGTTTCAACCAATCAAATAAAAACATGTGTACTTACTTGTGGTGAGAGAGGAAACCATCATGAAAGTTGTACATAAATTATAAAAATTGTTTAAGTGTTGCATTTCTAATGGAGCACTTCATATTAAGTGTGGCCACTAAAGAGATTATTATCCTAGTAGTACAACTACCTTATTCCTCGAGGAGAAAACATTCTCATAGGGTTTTCATTAAATTTTATCTTTTTAAAGTATTTTAGGCTTCGTATCGTCAAATGTTCCATCATACCATATTTAGTGTTTTTAGGAGTATTTATCATACATTATATTGTGAGCATTGCGTTGTACATTTTTCTAAATTTCAGTATCCATCCATATGAAGTTATTTTGGTTGGGGTGAAAGTAGGTTATATTATGTTCATTCTATCAAGGTTCAGATCTCACAAAATGAGTTGTCTCTCGTCCATAATGATGGGTAAAAACGATATAAACATCATGATCGTTAAGTTAAGGTGTTAATTTAAGTTGGGTGACTACATCATCTTTAAATTAAAACCGCAAAGAATGTCCCACCTTTAGATGATAGTCTTAGGTTTTCAAAATGAAGGATCTTAGATAGTTCCACTTGAACTACATTATCAGATCCTAAATCTCACCATCTCTTTCATTCACACATTCACTTCATAGCTTTCTACCATCCTTGCTACCTTCGACAATCTCCAAGATTTTTTTTACCAAATATAAGGATTTGTTATTGTAAATCAAGGCTTGTGGGGTTGATAAATATAAGGAGGAGAAACAAATGGTTATTACCATTCTTTCCAAACTTGGTCGAGAATACTCAGTGTTTGTATCCACATTTCATTCATTTAATCTCGCCTCTAGAGCTACCTGGAAAATTCCCTCTCTTGAGGCCTTTATCAGGTCACTGACGCAAGAGCATACTAAGCTCATCAATATGGGAAAAATCAAAGTCTCAAAGGTGCATGCACTTCCTGTGAAAGATGGTAGCAGTCACCAAAATCAGAAATCTAAATGTTGAAGTTTTACTTATACAACTAGCAGTTATGGTTCTTTTTTATTATTATAATCATTTAGCACATTAGCTGCATAAATAAGATCACTAAAAGAGAGGAAATCATAGAAACAATAGAGACACACAAATTATCCTAGGAAACCCTCATGGGGGAGAAAACCCAACAAAAACTTCCTCAATATAGATAGACCAAAGAACGAATAGAAGATCCTCCTCTACTCCTTCATTAGGAAGAGTAGTGCAACGCTTAACCAAAGAAATACCAAGAGATAGACCAAAAAACCTCCTTGACATCACCCCCAATTGCAGTAGCAGTTCCTCCAATACTTACACACTTCTTCATAGATGCAAAGCTAGTGTGGTGAGTATAAATGAGGCACTGACCTCTCTTATAAATAGTGGTCTACCCAACCTATAATTAGGTATGGGTTAACATGTCACTTGTTAGGATATTTAGACATTTAGGAGTTAGTTAATATCTACTTGGTTTAATGTGTCGTTAGGTAAAAGTGTGTTTCTTTAGTATGCATTAGTATGTATTTGTAGTTAAGAAATCCGACAGTCACGATATGTTCCAGACATAGAGTAATCTGACGGTTCATATTATCCTCGATCTTAGCGACCATTGATCTGTGGCTTAACACCCAATTGGTCCATGATATCTATTTAAAGAGCATGGAGGGCCATTTGTTGATGATTGATTGTGAGAAACTCTTTTGTAAAATCTCTTTGTAATCTTTTTCTTTTGCATTAATAAACTGCTCCAAGTGGCCACGTTGGCTGGGGTCGTTGATGTTTCCCCGTAGGGGTTTCACCACATGAAAACATCGGTGTGTTGATATTTGATCTAGTTATGTGAGTGGCTACTGAAGGTGTTCATCTTCTGTTGGAATACCTGTGTTGTCGAACATGGTATCAGAGCTTGTTTGAAGACCCGCTCTTGTTGTAGATCGAGATTGTGAAGTCGAGTTTCCTCATCTCCATTTTCTGTAATTTTTGTAGATTTTTGGGTTGATAAGACTATTCCATTGCGTCCAGAACACTCGTTTCAGTCAGGAACATTTTTTCGTTTCACTCGAAAAGGTTTCTGTTTTCCCAAGATACAACCATTACAATCAAATCCGGAGGTATAAAGCCTAAATACGTATTTTTTTAATTTTTGCAGAGTAGTATTTTGGTTTTATTTCGGTTTTATATTATTTGTTTCTAGGTTTCTACTCTTTTAGATCTCCATATGCTCTTTTCCCTATGCCCTGTGCGATCTCATCAAATCAGAAATAGATAGAAAAAGGTGCATCTTCCGGGTAAGCTAACCGAGATCTAACCCTTGTTGTCATCGAGAAGCAAAATTTTTTTCTTGTGTGAAAAGAGTTTTTTTCTAGCACGCTCTCCAAGGCTGTCTTCCACCACCACCACCACCCTCTTGCGAAACAATACAATATGTTTTGCTAGACGATTTGGTTAAAAGTTGTCTTATTAAGTAAGAGGTCTTGAGTTCAAGTCTCTCTTTTGTTACTTTTTTTGAAAAAGTTCATGCTAAAATTGTAAAGTGTATTTCACTTCAAATATAAAAGGGAATCACTATAAGTAGCTTTAATATTTTATTTTAGAGTTATTTATTTCGCATTTAGTTTTTCTTTTATAAAGTAACTTCATTGTAAAAGTGATTCCCATTTCTCTTTATAAAAGTGGGTCACTTCATCAAACAACTTACACTATCACATGGTCCTTTGGTTACCATTTATGCCTTTTTTAAAAAGGGCATAACTCTCACATCCGAAGTTCGTTTTCAGTGCCGTTTTTTTTAAAACTACTTATCTTTTCAAGATATTTCCATACAGAACATTAGTTTTATTTTTTAAATCCATATTATCTACAGATTTAATATGGCTTCTTCCAGTAATCTTTTGCTTACTAACACCAACTACTTCCAATGGAAATCTCATATGGAAGATTTATTAAGAAGTAAAGGCTTGCACCGGATTACCTTGGGAAAGGAAAAAGAACCTACTGATGATGATAAGAAAGTAAAATGAGATAATAGGAGTGACGAAGCACGTGGACTAATTAGAATCTCCATCTCTCCTGATTTAAGGTTCCACCTTAAAGAAATTGATGACCCAGAAGAAGCTTGGGACAAGATTGAATCTATGTTTGGTAAACTCAATATTATTTGAGAAAAACAGTTAGAAAATCAAGTATTGACCTTCAGTCCAAGTGATTTTTCTTGCCTTGGAGACTATCTATCTAAGTTTAAAACACTCAAAATTTATGTGAAGAATGTGAGATAAAAATGGAGGAAGAGTGTTGCATTTATCTTATTCTTTCTAAGCTAGGTAGTACATATTATGTGTTTGTATCTACCTTTTATGCCATGAGAGAGGCTCTAGGGAAAGATTATCAAAAATCCATTGTTGATTCCTTTTGTGTTGCTTTGATTAGAGAGGAAGATAAGTTTGTACAACTTGGAGTGGTCATCATTGTAGGTACCTCCAACAAAGCCTTGGCTTCCTAGCAGAAAGATAAACCAAGTATCCCAAGAAGCAACATCCTCGCTACAACAACAAGCAACATAAGGGTCCCAAATCCGCTAAGACAACTTCAGCTCCTAATGGTGACAAAGGAGCAAAATATAAAAATAAGAAAACTGACAGACATTGCAACTTTTGTGATAAATATCATCATGATGAGTCCAAATGTTTCAAGAATATGGCATCTTTAGAAGTAGTGATGAAGAAGCACAACATCAATATTGATTCTACTTCTTCTTCTTCTCATGGACATGCACTTTTTTCTTTTGGTTTATCCTTTAATACAATTTCTACTTCTTCTTCTGATGAGTGGCTTATTGATTCTGGAGCATCTTATCATATGGCTAAGGATAAAGACATATTTTTCTGCTCTAAATAAATGTAACAGCGAGAAAATATTTGTTGGTGATGATAGATCTCTTAGTGTTGTAGGATCTGGAATAGTTCAAGTAGATAATGGTCATTTCAATGATGTATTATGTGTTCCAAGTCTTTCTTGTAACTATCTATCAGTATATCAAATCACTCATTCAGGTGAAGGTAAAACCATAGAGTTTTCACCTCACCAAGTTGTAATCAAGGATATAAAAGATCCTAAGCATGTTCTTGCAACTGGAAATGATGATGATATTACCAGGTTGTATAAGTTTGAAAATTTTGGGTCATCATCTTTTTCATCTGTTTTTGTTTCTCATAGCGATGACTTGAGCAAACTTTGGCATGAGTGGTTTGGTCATCTAAACTATCGCTCATTGCAACAACTATATAATCAATAGATGGTGACTGGTCTTCCTCCTGTTTCATGCATAGATGATTTTTATGTTAGTTGTGTTCTCAGAAAACATCATCGAGACATTTTTGACAAACGTGCCTCTTGGCACACCTCGAGCCCTCTGTAGCTTGTTCATAGTGATTTGTGTGGTCCACTTTCTTCTCCTTCTTTTTTGGGTGCAATTATTTCTTAACTTTCATTGATTATTTTTCCAGGCGTACTTGGGTTTACTTATTAAAACTTATGAGAAAAGTTTTTGACAAGTTTTTTTCCTACAAGGCCCTTGTAGAAAGCAATCTTGACATCAAATTCAAAAGTTAAGAACATATAATGGAGGTGAATATGTGAACAATAATTTTACAAGTTACTGCACTACACAAGGCATCCAAATACAACACATTGTTCCATATACACCACAACAAAATGGTGTTGTTGAGAGAAAGAACCGCACATTAAAAGAAATGGTTAACTATATGATTCAATCTAAGGGTTTAAGTCTAAAGTATTGGGCGGAAGCAATCAACTGTGAAAATTACATAGTCAATCACACTCCCACAAAAGATCTTAAAAATATAACACCGGAAGAATCTTGGACTAAAATTAAACCAAATGTAAGTCACTTTTGTGCATTTGGGAGTATAGCATGGGCTCACATTCCTAATGAGAAAAGGAAAGAATTGTAGCCTAAAAGTGAGAAGTTTATATTTGTTGGTTATTCTGAAGATGTCAAAGGTTATAGACTCCTTCAACCACATTGTAATGAAATTATTATTAGAAGAGATGTTAAATTTGATGAAAATCTCTTGGCCTGCGAGCCTAATTCGACAATTGTTCCTTCTTCGGCCTACGAGCCATCTTCGTCATTTGTGCCTTCTTTTGTTCCTATTCTGGTTTCTTCTTCAGATGATGACAGTGAGGATGAAAATCCACCTCTGCCTGCTCACCTTCCTCCAGATGAGTCCCTTGAACCTGAACCAGCACCAGTTCCACTGCTTCCTAGATGGGTTCGTTCAACACGAGAAGCAGTTGGTGGTCTTGTCGGTGATCCTTCAAATCAACATTGAACACGTTCACAGTTCCAACAAAACTCTTCTCTTTTGGCTCAAGTTTCAGAGACTCGTGATTCAAAGACAGTTGCAGAAGCTTCAGGTCATCTAGATTGGGATACAACAATGAATGAAGAGTATTGTTCTTTAATGGAAAACAATACTTTGCATCATGTACCTCTTCCAAGAGGAAGAAAACTTGTCAGATGTAAATGGGTCTACAGAAATAATTATGCATCAGATGGAAGTGTTGAAAGAAACAAGGCTCAGTTAGTTGCCAAAGTGTTTTCCCAAGTTGAAGGAATTGACTATAATGAAACCTTTTCCCCTGTAGCCAAAATGAATTACATCTTCCTTATTCTTTCCCTTGTTGCCTCACATAAATGGGAGGTCCATCAAATGGATGTTAAATATTCCTTATTGCATGGAGATTTGCAAGAAGAAATCTACATGGAACAACTGCCTGGTGTTATTGGATAAATCGGTGACTGCAGACATAAACTAATCTCCCTAGATCCACATGGATCTAGAACAAAACAAGACAGTACACTACTCTTTCCTTAGATTTCAATTATCAAATGAGAAATGGATCTAAAACATACCTTTTAAATATCAAAGATCTGACTTCGCCAATGCAATCCAAGCTCCGTTGTAAATCTTATGGAGAAATATGTACAAAGGGACACAAGCCAACGAAGACACGAATAATAGAGTCTATTTGATATGAAACTATGTACGTGATCAAGGAATCATACAATATGAACAAAAAACATTCATATAGGAAAGAAAAGTATATGTGTATTAAAGAATGTGGAAGAAAGATACAACTAGATCCTTGATGTTGTCAAGTTCCTTCCAATAGTTCCTTGCTTCCCACACACTTCTTGCTACAAGGATTCTGAGACCATGGATCTGATAGTTACTCACAATCTATCTTGACAAAGAAAATCTCAAAGTCAATCTAACCAAGCTAACAATCTCAAGCCAAATTTCCAATCCACAAGCTTAATCCCAAGCCAAGCTAACTTTCTCCATGAGAGATCCTCTCCTTTTATAAGATGAAGAGGATAAGGTGAGGAGGTTAGGATGATCCCACTAAATCATGAAAGTGAGTAAGATCCAAATAGTTCAGAGGCCACCTCACCATAGAAGCTTCTCCTTCTAGAAGCATTGAGAAGATGCATGTTTTTCCCACGTACAGGAATTGTCGCACCCTAGCTATAGTGAAGCCTGTGGAAACACCGCAGCCTATCTTTAGATAAAGGTGTGGAAATCAGGTAGTGTCTCACCCTGCGTATAGTGCATCCTACGATGATATTCCTTAAGAGGGTTTTTACAAAGGAAAATACAATTTCTTCTCTTAGGTAAAGTTCTTCTCCCTTCTTTCTTCAGGAATTCAGGCCATTGATCCTTCTAAAGACAAAGGATAATTTTACATCATTAACGATCATGAGGGTGAAGAAAATAATGTGTAACACTTGGCTATGTCCAAAATTACTTTATCATTGTTTGTCACCTTAATAAATCTCTTTATGGTCTTAAGCAAGCTCCCTAAGCTTGGTATGCCAAAATGGACATCTTTCTTATTGACACTGGATTCTCTAGATTCCATTATGATCCTCATGTCTATACCAAGAAAGTAGGAATCCATCTCATAATCCTTATCCTTTATTTTGATGACCTTATCCTTACTGGTAGTGACTCAAAACTTTTAAACCATGTGAAAACCAACCTTAAGAATAAATTTGAAATGATAGACTTAGGATTTTTTCACTATTTCCTTGGCCTCCAAGTTTTTCAAACCAATGAAGGAATTTTTATTTTCCATTTTAAGTATGCTTGTGACCTTCTTCGTCACTTTCACATGGATGATTGTGAACCAACCCCTTCTCCCTTCCATTCTGGATTCAAGCTTACTGCCACCTGTACTTATCTCGAAGTTGATGCCACCCTGTATCATCAGTTAGTTGGTAGCCTCTTGTACTTGAATCATACATGTCTTGATCTTTCCTTTTTTGTTGGTATTGCTGCCTGGTATATAAAAACACCCCATGAAATCCATTAGAAAGCAACTAAAAGGATACTTCTCTATGTCCGTGGTACAATTCAGTTCTAGATACACTACAGTTCAGGGGGGACTCCGTTATTGGTTGGTTTCACTAATTTAGATTGGGTCGACGACCATGATGATCAGAAGTCTAATTCAGGTTATATTTCTAGCCTTGGTTTAGGACCTGTCACTTGGGCCTATAAGAAAGAACAAGCTATTTCACTTTCTTTAGCAGAAGCATAGTATCGAGCAACGATAAATGCAAGTCAGGAAGCCTTGTGGCTTCGAAAGATCCTTTCAGAGTTTGGATTCCAAAAACAACATCCGAACAGCCTTTGGTACGATAATCAGAGTGCCATCAAGCTCGCCAAATACCTAGTTCAACATCAACGCAACAAGCACATCGAGCTACACAAGCACTTCATCATAAAGCTTATTCATGATCAAGTTATTGAAGTGCTCTTTTTCCCTACAGAAGATCAAGTTGTAGACATTTTCACAAAGTCTCTTACAAAAGCGAAGTTTTCCAAAATTTGATCTATTTTAGGAATCAGGAAGTTGTCTTTAAGGGGGGATAGGTTCTAGTTCCTCCTTCCTTCTCCTATTGTGTCACTATTGTAAATCCTTCAATCCTATCCCAAGTTGTTCTTAAGGGGGGATGTTAGGATATTTAGACACTTAGGAGTTAGTTAATATCTACTTGTTCTAATGTGTCGTTAGGTAAAAGTGTGTTTCTTAGTGTGTTTCTTTAGTATGCATTAGTATGCATTTGTAGTTAGGAAATCCGACGGTCACAATATGTTCCCAACATAGAGTGATCTGATGGTTCATATTCTCGTCGATCTTAATGGCCATTGATCTGTGGATTAACACCTGATTGGTCCATGATCTCTATTTAAAGAGCATGCAGGTTCATTTGTCGATGATCAATTGTGAGAAACTCTCTTGTAAAATATCTCTGTAATCATTTTCTTTTGCATTAATAAATTGCTCCAAGTGGTCGCATTGGCTGGGGCCGTGGATGTTTCCCCGTAGGGGTTTTACCATGTGAAAACATTGGTGTGTTGATATTTGATCTGGTTATGTGAGTGGTTACTGAAGGTGTTTGTCCTCAATTGGAATACATGTGTTATCAAACATCAATTTACCCTCTTAATTTACATTTAACTATCAAGGCACAATAGGGCCAAATTTGTCTAAGGCACAATAGGTCCTAATTAAATATAATATAATAATATTATTCAACTCTCTCTCAGGTGAATATTCTTCGAAGTTACAATATTTCAACACTCCCCCTTAATAAGAAGGGTATTATATTGACAACATTAATAACAATTGACTTGACTCAATACATCATCAAGAGGAAGGGACATCGTCATCAACATCAGGAACACCGTCGGTCATATCTATAGGTCATCAAAAAAATTTCTCATCATCAACATCAGTAGAAACTATACATCATCATCATATATAGCACAGAGATGGAGTAACAACATCATCAATAGCAACATGAATATGGAACATCAACATCAATAGCACGAAGCTAGAACAAAAATATCAACAACATGAAGCTAGAACATCAACATCAACAACACGAATCTGGAACAACAACATCATCAACAACATGAAGATAGAATAACATCATCAACATCAGGAAGCTGGAACATCATCATCTATACGTGGAAATAGAATGAGGCAGGTGCATCAACAACAACATATGTGGTACTTTGACATAACGTCCTTATTGGACCTTCAAGATCTGCCCAGGAATCATAATATTCTCTAGGATATAGAATCCTAACTGAGCTACCACGTGGTACTCTAACAGATCTTCTTTATCATAGCTTAGAGATATTCCCAGGAATCATAATATTCCCTAGGATATAAAATCCTAACTGAGCTAACACTACTAACCACAGCTGGCATATGCATGCACATGTACTCTAACAGACTGTCCTTACCGAACCTTCGAGATCTTCCCAGGGATGATCAATCCCATAGGATATCAAATCCAAACTGAGCTACCCATTGTTGGTCAAGATACCATAGTATCATCAGTATCACTCCCCCTTTCGAGGGAGGTCCTTTCAGACTACACCAAGCTTGTCTTGGAAGTACTCAAACTTCACACAAGACAAGGGCTTAGTCAACACATCTGCAACCTTCTCATCTATGCCAACATATTGGAGTTTTAAATCTCCCTTATGCACCATGTCATGAATGTAGTGGTACTAGATCTCAATGTGCTTCATCTTATCATGGAACACTGGGTTCTCAGTCATCTTTATGCAACTCTGGTTATCACAAAAGATCACGGTGGCATCCATCTCTAGGTTAAATAGACATGTCAACAATTTCTGAATCCATATGGCTTTACAACAGACTGATAATGTTGCAATGTACTTCTCTTTTTTCGTACTGAGAGAAATATTTGATTTCTTTTTTCTTTGCCATGAAGTCATGGATGATCCCAAACTGAAACAACATCCTGAAGTTCTTTTTCTGTCTGAAGCACTTCCATCCCAATATAAATCAGTATAGCCATACAATATGAAGTTGCAATATCTAGTATAATAGGAGCCATATTTAAATGTACCCTTAAGGTATCTCATCACATGCTTTGCAGCTACAAGGTGAACACGTCTGGGCTCCACCAGATACTGCTTCAAGGTGTTCACAACAAAGAATATATCTGATATGGTATTCGTCAGATACATCAACGAGCCAATCATTTGTTTGTATAGAGTAACACCAACTATTTCTGATGAAGTATCAGCCAATAAATTCATATTTGTCTCCATAGGAGTGGGCATGGCTCTACACTCCATCATGTCGAATCTCTTTAGAATTTCCACAACATACTTTCCTTGATTAAGGAAAATCTCTTATGGGCTATGCCATACTTCAGGACCTAACAAATAGTGCATCGGGCCTAGGTCCTCATTTCAAATTTAGCAACAAGATTCTTCTTACAATCTGTGATGAGCTTTTCTTCATCTGTCAAGAATAAGCCATCCATATATAGTAGAAATATAAATGGTCCATCATTCTCAATATTGAAGTAAAGGTTTGGATCAACTTTACTCTTGGTAAAACCCAAGCTCATAAGAAAAACTATCAAACCTTCCATACCAAGATCTTGGAGCTTGCTTCAACTTGCAGACATGAGTCTTCATGTCATGTACTTTGAAACCAAATTTTCACATCACATTGTAAGAACCTAGTACACTTTCTCAGCTGCAACTTAATCTGCACAATCATGTGTTATCTCTATGTTCTCTCTGCAAAACACTATCTATCTCACTCCCTGAGAGTATGTCTTTTACTCTCTCTACAACTGTTCCTTTGGGACTAGGACTTTGCACATGCAGTTTCTATGAAGCTGAGAGTGAATGCTCCATTCCCACTGTAACTGTTGCATTATGAGAGTAGATCATCTACTCTATCACGATAACAAATTAATCTAAAACTGGGAGTGGCTCAATAACTGATACTAAAAGTATCTTTTCTTCTTTCATGGAGGTAACTCTATCTTCTATAGTCATGTCTCCATGGCCTGACTCATGTATTGTACCAAATGGCACAAGAGATAACTCAATCTCAAATACAAGTATTTTCATACCTGCTCTCTCTAAGCCTTGATTTCTTCTGAGTAAAAACTTCAGAGTCTTTGCAGGATATACTTGGTTTTGAATACCAAGTCTTAATATAAAAATTTGAGTCAGACTTCAAACGAATTCTACTTCCTATCAAGGTGGCTTCATTATCCATTGACCAAGTCTACTATGGGTTCTATTCTAATGTTCAGTCATCTTTGGAGCCTTCATCTCCTCATGATCTGTCTCCATATGAGATGTTTTGTATCTAGCAAAAGTAGCTTCTTCTTCTTCTTCTTCATTATATGGATGTATACAGTCATATTTACAACTTGGATAGTCTTCTCCATGTCTCATCTAATATATTTCCTCCTACAATCCTCACTATATCTCCCTCAAGGTTATCACCTGTGACCTTCCCGGAACAAGAACAACAAGGGAGAAACAATAGACAAGAATAATACTCTTTATAATAATAATAAAAGAATAGCGAGAACAATCGTCACGGTAACTCCTTTAGAGCTATCACTTGTGACCTGCTTGTAACAAGGGTAAAAAGTAAGAAACACAATAATAAGGAATGACATAAACACTCTTCTGGTGTTGTGATCAATCATTCCTCCATGGTAACCTGGAACCAAAACAAGAAGTTTCTCCTAGAGGAGATGTTAGTTATATCTGGTAGATGATTACAATAAGCATTTATTTCAATAATGCTCACATTCTACCAAGTATAAAAAATTTCAAAGATTTCTATCACAACTATAGTGTTTACTTGTAATGAGACAGTTATCAAACTTGGCATGTGTAAATTTGAATCTTATCAATTTAATCAGTCAATCTTGGAATCTAGAGTCTTGTCCTCAAGAATGAGTGTGTTCCTTTTCTTTCAAATCTCCTTCATTCAAGATGACAAGTATTTTCTTCAAACTGTCCTTTGGGTTCATAGTTCCTCTAAATGTGTTGGATATGAGATCCCTTTGGATCTATGATAGTATCGACATGTAGTGGCACCATCCGGCAACAACAATAGTAAATAAAAAACCTTTAAAAATTCAAAGGTGATTCAAATTGTAACTTAAAGTTAGTTGGATATTTGCCAGGGAAAGACACACTAATACAATGAAAATCAGTCCCAACACTTCACAAAAACTTTCACTACAACTGGTACTGCAGTTGGTGCTGGCACCGCAACTAGTGTTGCAAGTGGCATGAAGGAACTAGCACTGCAACTGCAATTGATATTGCAACGGATACTACAACTACAACTGCAAATGGTACTGCAACTGCGACTACAACTTAGGGTTTTATGAGGAAAACCTAATTTATCAAACTTCAAATTTTGGAATTATGATCCAGGGACTAGATGCACCCTCCTAGGGAGAGCTCCTAGGTGATCTTAGTTTCACCAATATCCTCCAACAAATATAAAAATGTCACTTTAGGGTTTGTGAAGAAACTGTAATTTTGCAGTAGCTGCAACATTGAAAATTGAATTTTGGAGAGGGTGCGTTGAGGCTAGCCACTTCTTTATAAACAATGTGTTGGTCTCTTTCAGGCTTGCTCTGATTCCATGTTGATGTTTTTAATTATACAATTAGCAATTATGGTTCTTCTTTATTATTATAATCATTTAACACATTAGTTGTATAAATAAGATCACTGAAAGAGAGGTAATCACATAAATGATAGAGACACACATATTATCCTAGGAAACCCTCATGGGGGAGAAAAACCAACAAAAACTTCCTCAATATAGATAGACCAAATGCCAAACAAAATATCCTCCTCTACTCCTTCACTAGGAATATTAGTGCACCACTTAACCAAGAAATACCAAGAGATAGACCAAAAACCCTCCTTGGCATCACCCCCGGTTGCAGTAGCAGTTCCTCCAAGACTTGCACACTTCTTCATATCTGCAGAGCTAGTGTGGTGAGTATAAATGAGGCATTGGCCTTTCTTATAAATAGTGGTCTAGACAAACTATAATTAGGTCTGGGCTGACCTGTCACTTTGCCCTCTGAATTTACATTTAACTGTCAAGGCACAATATGGTCGACTTTTGCTAAGGCCCAATAGGGCCTAATTAAATATAATATAATAATATTATTCAACTCTCTCTCAGGTAGAGTATTCTTCGAAGTTACAATATTTCAACACTAAAAACAAAGACAAAGGGATGGGACATGAAAATCCAAAGAAGGAAAGGTACTCAAAACCCTTCAACAATTCCTCCGGATCCAAAGGTGGAAAGGGAAGAAAAGTGGAGAAATGCACTTATTGCGAATGATGATTCCATCTAGAATCTGCATGCATGCAGAAGAAGATAGATAAAATGGCACAAATACTTCATCAAAAAACCTTGGAGACCACATCCCTGAGGGTTCCAAGAAGAAGAATACAGAAGATCAAAACCCCAAGAAAGGTGATTCTAGCCATGCTTTGACTGCCATTAAATTCTCTCTCGATGATTGGATTGTAGATTCAGTTGCATCACACCACATGGAATTGACAAAGGAAGTCTACAATTCATTGGATGCATGCAAAGGTCCCCCCATTCTGATGGGGGACGAATCTCTAGTCGAAGCCACCGACAAATGAAGAGTTGAACTCACAAACGGGAGCTTCGAGAATGTGCTACACGTTCCCAAACTCTCCATCAATATTATCTCCATGTATCAGATGACAAACTCCGACACTAGAAAGAGAGTAATATTCACTCCTAATTATGTGGATATCTATGATATGCAAACCAATTCCAAAGTTGTTATTGGTGAGGTAAATCAACAATCCAAACTCTACACATTTTCTGAATTTATTGAACCAGATTGTGCATTATTGCTTATGCATACTGATGAAAGCAGTAGGATATGGCACAAAATGTTCAAGCATTTAAATTTCAGATGCATGCAACAACTTAGAAAGTTGGGAATGGTTGAAGGTCTACCTAACATCCACTTCTCCAAAGGAATTTGTGAGGAATGTGTTCTTGGAAAACACCCTAAAGAGAAATTTGACAAAGGAAAGACTCAGAAGGCCTCCTCTCCTTTGGATTTGATCCACAATGATCTCATGGTACATTTCATGCATCCATCAATCATTAAAGCAAGGTACGTGCTCATTTTTGTTGATGATTTCTCATGCTACACTTGGACTTTCTTTCTCAGGAAAAAATCTGAAGTCTTTCAACATCTCAAAGATTTCAAATCCCTTATTGAGACACAGTCAGGAAGGAAGATCAAAGTCCTCTGAACAGATAATGGGGGGGAGTATGTCAACCATGAGGTACAAAATAGTTGTCTTGAGGCCAGGATTTAGTTGCAGTACATGGTTCCTATACTCTGTAGCAAAATGGAGTTGTTGAGCAGAAGAATAGATCCCTGAAAGAGATGACATCTTGCATGCTGCATGCAAAGTCACTTCCATAGAGATTATGGGATGAAGCACTTAATTGTGTGAAATACATCCAAAAAATACCCCCCCATAGATCTGTCAAGGATACGACCCCCTTCGAGGCTTGGAGCATCGTCAAACCAGATGTGACCCACTTTCGTATATTCGATTCATGTGCATGGGCCAATATTCCCTCTAAGAAGAGGAAGACACTTGATCCACATAGTATAGAGTGTATCTTTGTTGGATACCTAGACGGTGTGAAGGGATACAGACTCATTGATCCCTTTGCAAACTGGCTCATCATTGAGTGAAGTCTCCAATTCAAGGAAAGTATCTTGCATGCACCACAAGAGCCGCATGTAGACACTTTTGTTCTTCCACCTATCAGAGATGATGAGCATGCACATGCCTAATATTCTTCAGATGAGATTTCTAATTCAAAGGATTCAGTTGATTCAGATATTGAGTTAGTACAATTAGATGCAGAGTCAGTGCATGTAGATGCAGATGTAGAGCCAGAGCCAAGGCCCAAGTGGGCCAAGACTACTCTTTAGGATGCAGAAGATATTGTTGGGGATCCAGCGGATACTAGGAGGACTCAATCTGATTTCAAGGATCATCCTCTTGCACTAACCACCATTGAACCAATGCCACCTAGGCATATTTTCTTGGTTTAGTCTTCATATCCACAGTCCTATGGTGAGGTTGTTGGGAATCCCTTTTGGGAATCCACCATGTAGGAGGATTACAACTCCCTCCTCGAGAACCAGACTTGGGATCTGGTTCCCCTTCCTTCAGGAAGGAAACTTGTTAGGTTTATATGGGTCTATAGGTCCAAGAGCGCAATAGATGGACATGTTAGTATATAAAAATCCAGGCTAGTTGCCAAAGGATTTTAGTAGGTGCATGGCATTGACTATGACAAGACCTTCGATCCAGTAGCAAACATGGATTCCATACGCTTGGCACTTGCCATTGCAGCAGCCAAGGGATGGGAAGTCCATCAGATGGATGTGAAGAATGCATTTCTTCATGCAGATCTCTCTGAGGAGATCTATATGGAGAAGCCCCAGGACTTCATGTAGGATTCATATTTGGTATGTCGACTGAAGAAACTCCTTTATGGAATCAACCAGGCCCTGAGGGCATGGTATGCCAAGATGGAATCCTACTTGTTGTCATAGAACTTTGTACGTTGTAAGTCAGACTTGAATGTTTACACGCTCAAGACAAATGATTCACTTCTACTCCTAGTTTTTTATGCTGATGATTTTTTGACCACAGGTTGCTCGACTTCAGTGATTGCTGCAGTGAAGAGGATTCTGCATGACAGGTTCTTGATGACGGACATAGGTCTGCTACATTTCTTCCTTGGTCTTGAGATCATTAAGGATGCATTAGGCATCAAACTGTCTTAGGCCAAGTATGCAAGAGATATCCTCAAGAGATTCCACATGACAGACTAAAAGTCTTCCCCAAATCCTTTCCTATTAGGATTCAGACTTGAGGATGGCAGGGACACTTCACTGGTGGAAAAAACACTGTACAGACAACTACTGGGAAGCTTGTTGTATCTCACACACTCTAGAGTAGACCTCTCTTATGCAGTCAGAGCAGTCTCCCGGTTCATGCAAGAGCCGCATGAGCTACATTGGAAGGCTGAAAAGTGTATCCTTTGATATGTATAGGGAACCATCACCTTTGGGATTCACTATGCATTGGATCCCATTGGGTTCAATGATTTTGACTGGACTGGCAATAACATTGATCGCAAGTCCACATCTGGTTACTCACTCAATCTGGGTTCTGGGCCCATTTGTTGCTTGAGTAAGAAATAGGCTACTATTTCTCTATCTTCAGCCAAGGCACAATACAGAGGGGTAGTTAACATAACCATTCAGGCTATGTGGCGACAACATTTTCTCACTGAGTTGGGTATTCATTTTCATCGGTAGATTGCCATCTAGTGTGGCAACCATAACACTCTGAAGTTCTGCAGAGATCTAGTTCAGAGGTAGTGGACGAAGCACATCGAGATCCACATGCACTACATCCAAGACTTAGTACACGAGGGGATCATTGACCTACAGTTTTGTCCTTCAACAAAATAGACTGTAGACATCTTCACCGAGACCTTCACTGAGTAGAAGTTCCATTCTCCACATAGTCGTCTTGGAATGAAGGACACAATTTCCTAGCAATGTCAGTTCTTTTTTATACATTGTACCTTGAGGGGGGGTTTTTTCCCATGAGGGTTTCCCTCTTTCCTCGTTTATTTTAGTGTGTCTTTTGTTTTCGGGTACCTAACATGGCCTCATTGTTGGGACCCATTCTTTTATTTTCACCATAGTGATGTTCAGGGGGGTTGTTGGAGATACTTCACACACACACCTAGGATTTATTTTTTCTAAGGTTTTCCCTATGTTTATTAGTCATTATCCAATCTCCTACATTTTAGGGAGAATATTCCTTTTCCTACATTCTAGGGGAATATTCTCTATAGTTCACACTTTAGTGGGATCAATTAAGTGGAGTCTTGATGCCACATTGTTTCCATCACCATGCAACATTGGAATCATCACTGCTAATGCGCATTGTCCTTGGGATTATCACCAGAGTGGTGCATTATTGATGCCTTCAGTCAATTAACTGAGGACTGAGAGGCTAGTTGACTTAGACTAGGTGGCAGTTAACTCTCGTAACTATTGGTGTGTGTCCATATCACTCTAGACCACAACTATGGTGCATTGGCTTCTCTTAAAGTGCACATTAGTTGAGTTAAGAAGAGTATATCATGTGTAAATTATCATTCATTCATTCAGTTAATACAATTCTTTGATTCTCTCTCGTTTCCATCTTTTCCCACTTTTCTGCAAACTATATATATCTTTTGCTAACTAAATATTATCTGTGCAGATTTATCAAAATAATTTTATACTCAATAATAAATATAATTATAATTCATCCCATAAAAAAAAAAAAATCCTAATTCCAATTACCATAATGCTAAACATTTTAATTTAAAAAAAATATGAAACTTATTCCTAATTCCAATCACCATCATGCCAAACACCTCACATTGTTAGGAATGAGTGTCCTAAATAAAGAGCATTACGATTCAAGAGATAATACTTCATTTAAAACATAATAATGTAATTATCAACCTATTCTCTAATTATTTTAATAAAATATTTTTTCCTCATAAAAATATTTTTGTTATTTATTTCATTGATATTTAGCTTATTACTTTATTAAAGTATATTGAATAATTTAATAATACTAGCGTATATTCATATTAAATAGGGTTTATTAAATTATATTAACAATATCAATGTGCATCTATATTAAATCAAGATTTATTATGCATCTAGAGAGATTTAATTTTAAGATGCAATTTTATTATTATTATTATTTCATGTCAAGTTTTACAAATCAATTCAGTCTTAATGGATGTTAATCATCTTCATTATAGTGGGTGTAATTATTTTTTTGTTTTGTAATTTAATCTATATTAATTTTATTAGTATTTTTTTAATTAAGTTAACATTTTTTTAATTTAAAATTATTTAACATAATGCAGCCTCAACATCTTCCCATATTAAACTATAAAACACCTAACTACTTTCCATATATATATAATACCATTAAATTTTATATTTAGTTTTACTATATATATTGAAAAATTACCTTTAATTTAAAGTAAGAAACTCTTTTATTTTTTCTTAAAGAAAAAAAATACCATATTTAGCTTAATAAGTGACGTGGTTGTTACGTCGAAAGGCGTATACCTATTGATATTGGGCAGATTTAATAGGGGTTTAGTGCTTAATAAATTTTCTATGGACAGGATTAAATATGGCTGGAATATTCTTAGTAGTCACACAAAATAAATGGCTGTGATTTCAATCATTAACTTCGTAGCTATTATAAAGACATCCGTTTATGTGTTTACTTTTTTACATTTACCTAATCATATTTAAAAATTACTTTGATAGTTAACTGATTGCCACCTAAGTGATTAACAGAAATTAAAATATTAACACGAGATAAATGAAGCTCAACAGTTTATTTGTTAATCAATAATAAAATTTAATATATTCTTTTCATCTTATCAACCTTTAGGCGTTAATCAACCACAATTATATGGCTGTGCTAGTATTATGACTCTATCCATATGAATGAAGTCACTTTGATTCCATTCCGACTCTATGGCACTTTGTGGTTTGTCTTTTTCTTAGATAATATTGCGTGAACTTATTATCATTTAAAATTGTGACACATAGTGCTAACTTTGACTTATATACCCTATTTTCTTATATTATTACCTTTGATTGTCCTTTGAAAACATCTTTGTTGTCTCATTTTCTTTAAAAACATTATTATAGTGGATGAGCTTTATTATGAGATCACATTCTCACTCATTCTTTTAATAATAATATTTGTTATATAAATTTATAACTTAAATCATATAAATAAGAAGATGATTTTATAGTTAAAATAATAATAATATTTGTTATATAAATTTATAACTTAAATCATATAAATAAGAAGATGATTTTATAGTTAAAAAATATATAGAAGATGATTTTATAATTAAAAAGTATATAGAAGATGATTATATATATATAATTTTTATTTTAAATAAATTGTCTTTTTTTAATTTAAAACTATTAAAATAATATGTTAAAAAAATAATGATTTAAAATCAAATATTAATCATAAAAACATAAAATCACTCACTTATTTGCTCATACACCATAAATGACAATACCAATTATAATAAGGTTGCGAAACATAATAAATTAGAGTTTATATATATATATATATATATATATATATATATATATATATATATATATATTTTTTTTTTTAATAATAATAATAATAAATTATTATTTATTTTTATGTCTTTTATATGAATTAGAGAATATTCTTAATACTTTTTAACATTTTTTTTTCTTACATCATTAATTTTAAAAAGTTATATTTCTAAAAAATAATATTACTTAGATTAAATGAATTGATTTCTTTTCTTTTATTGGAGCTTAAATTTATCTTAATCCCACATCTATCAAGAGTTGAGAGGGATAAAATCTCTAGTGAAAAACTTAGGAAAGACTTGCACCTCTAGAGATTTAATCCAGATAGATTCAAGATTAAAATGGATCTAGGATGATTTAAAATATACTTTTATGTTATAGATATTTAAAATAAATGACAATATTAAATATAAAAAATAAGAATTTAAACTATAAATTTTATTTAGTTTAATTAATTAGTTTTCTAGATATAAGAAAATAATATCGTATTTTCATATTTCTTGGTTTGAGTTGTGGAGTTTAAAGGTTTAGTATGGTCGTTTTTTAGAACTTATTAATTTTTTTTCACTTCCTCCTTTCCTTCCTTGCCTTTAATGTTTCTGGCAGGATTTTTAACGAGTACTTAGCTTCTCTGATCTCGAGCTCAGTTTATTATTAACTTTTTTCGGTAACTGAACCTTGTCGTCTTTGGTGGCTACCTACTTACTTTGTGGTGGTATTATTACATAGCTACTCTCGGAGAGCCTGTTTAATGTCATTACTTGTGATTTGTGTGAGTGTTATCACCGAACTTCGGGGATCGGCTCTATAATCCAGCTCATCTCCTATAACCTTACTTTATTTCATTGTTTTCATCAGATTAGTGCTTAACAGGTGCTACCACCATGGTTCTGGTCGCAAATGATGACATAATAGAAGACTTCATGAAACTAATGAACTCAAAGGACGAGGCAGAGTGGCACAGGGGGGTCTTTTCAAGGAGGCAGGTTCATTGGGTGTAAACACTGGCACATCATTTCACACTTCTACTCTATTGCCCCACTGCCCAGGCAATAATACTCAGTCCTTGACAAATTCTTATGTTTTCTCATCGATTCTTCCAACTACTACAACACAAACTTTTTTGGTTGTTTCACTGGTAGCTACAAACTCTTTTCCTCCTACGCGTGGACTGGAGACGATATTACTTCCTAGTCTGGGGGATAAAGGTGTTGTATCGGTTGGTAGACATAGGTTTACACATAAATTTTCTCATCAGACTGGGGTTCGGAAGTGGGTGTGGAAGGCCAACAAGCAAGTTCGGAGGATGGTGTTGGGGGGGGATGTTGGTCTCGAAGAGACTTGTAGATTGGCACTGTGTGGTTTGGTAGGGATACTTTCATACTCCTATTTGGCAACTAGTCCTGTTTCTTAGTGGATTGTGAAAACCTGGAAGCCTATTCTTGGGTATGTTCCTGAGATCCTCTATCTCACAAAGGGCTTGATGGGTTTCATATGCAAAACCCCGGAGTATGCTTCTCTATTGTTGAACAACTTTTGGGTTCTAGGCGACAACAACCTAATGTTGAAGAGGTGGAGGGTGGCATTTGATCCACAAACATGGCATTTTCATCTAAGACATTTATGGGTTCTCTTGTCGGGTCTCCCTATACACCTCTGGAACGAGGGATATTTGAAGGCAATAGGTGATGCTTTGGGTTGGTTTATCACACTGGATGAGTAGACCTTGGTAAACTCAACTAGAAAAGTCAGGCGGATTTTAGTGGAAGTTGATATTCATGGTGGGCTCCCAGAGCTGCTAGATATCGGTTGGAGAGGATGTCATATAAAACAATGGTTAGACTATCAAGGTATACCTTTCAGGTGCTGCTGGTGTCGCTGTACCAACCACCTTCAGAGTGATTGCAGTGTTAAGGTTACGTATGAAAATTCTGAAGATACACTCCTACATGAAGATCCTCCGAATTATATGAATGAAGTGGACTCATTTGAGGATGCTCCCATTCACTTTGATGTTGATCATGGACCTCCATTGGAAGAAGCGACTTCACTTATGGGTAAGTTGAAGTTATATTGTCCTTCACTTTTCTCTTCTTTAACTTTTTGGGAAAGGGATGCCATAGAAAATTCAGAATGGTTAAATTCATCTACTTTTCTAGCCAAGGATGTTTCTGAAGGGGTATATAAATTCTCCTGTTAGGGGGTCAACAGATCCCTTTGCTGGAATATTATCGCCCCCACAAATGACTACCGATCTCCCTGCTACTGATTTCACAGTCTTACTCTCCAACACTCTCACAAGGACTACTCAGATTTCTCTACCTCCACGGTTTATCTCTCGAGAACTAGGTATGACACCTTCCCCTTCCTCTCCTAATTTGACTGACACGGTCATGGAGCCTGGCTATAGAGAACCCGAGGAGGATGAGTCCTCTCTCAACACAGTACTTGATTCTATGATTCCCTTCATTAAGGATAATAAGGATGCTATTAAATTGCCTACCTACTGAGGGAAGGAACTACAAGATCCTTCATCTCTCTCGGAGGAAGATACTTCAAAGTCTCATTCAGCGAGGGATGGGAAAGCCTATGCCTGGTCTAGGGGGCCAAGTATATAACTCTCTCCATTAAAAACATGAAGTAGTAAAAAAAAGTTGGTACAAAATTCATTACATATAGTTGAGTTTGTCCCTTCCACCACTGACAGTGGGCCTCTTAGGGCTATGAAAGCCCTGGCGAGGGAAAAGTGATTTTTTTACTATCCCTAAATGTAAGAGGGATAGGAGGCACCCTCAAAGTTTCTTCATTACATTGTCTCTTGGAACGCACCTGTCCTGATATCATATTCCTTCAAGAAACATTGGTAAACGAGCAGAAAGGAAGGGATTTTATACATCTTTTTCGTCTGTCCTGGGTATCGAGTTCAGTTAATTCAATGGGTACTTCCAGGGGTCTGTTAGTGGATTGGGACCCAAATTTATATGTTTTGGTTCCATTTCTCACTATTGGTGGTATCTTGTTAACAAGTAAGAGTTTAATTAATAATTGAGAGTTAGCATTGCTAAATATATATGGACCTTGCAAGGATTGGACACTATTTTGGAACTCACTGGAAGAAAGTGGTGTATCATCTATCAAAAACTTGATCATAGAGGGGGATTTAAATATCATTCTTTCTTCAGACGATATCTGGGGTGGGTCCCCCGGGGCTGGAGATTCAGAGGAACATTACATAAATATCTTTTCTTCCAACAATTTGATTAACATCAAGCCGACCAAAGTGGTTCGAACTTGGAGAAACGGTCGCATTGGTCAAGGAGCGGTCGCAAGGAGATTAGATAGGTTTCTAGTTTATGAAGATATATTAACTGATATTGGACTATACAGGTCATGGGTAGAGTTCCCATTTATCTCATATCACATGTCAGTTCTACTTCAGTTGGAATTACCATCTACTTATAAGATCTACCCCTACCAATTTAATGCTCAGTGATTCAATGATAAGGATTTTGTGGATCTAGTATTTAAGATTTGGAATGACCTGGTTTTCCTCTCTGAAGGAGGGAAACATAACAGGATCATCTGGAAATTACAAGAATTGAAAAAACAAACAAAAATCTGGCATAAAGAGAATCTGATCAGAAAAAAAGCTAAGATATTATCGCTCGAATCAAACATAAATGATACAATTAAAATTTTGGGAGGTGATTGTTGTGCTGCTTATATGATTAGTATAATGCACTCATTAATTATCAATCTAGGATTTGTAATCAATAGAGTTAAAAGACACCAGTAAGAGAGGTAATTCTAATGTCACGAGTATAGAAATAATCTGGATTAAGAAACAAACTGAAACACACTTTGGTTGCCTTTCATAGAGAAGCTATTTACTCCATTGGGGCACATGAAAATATGATATGGATTTCTTTGACAGATCAAATTGGTTGTCTAACCCATAAATCTAACTAGGCAATCACACTTCTAAAAAGGAAATCACACATCAATCATCAAGGCATAGCATGGGTAGTTCAATAGCCAGTATATTGAGTATGTTGTGGTTCACAATATTCTATTGTGAACTTCACTAGTTCTTTTCCAATTATGTTTGACTATTGCTACCAACATCCATGTCCATTGAGAAAAATCAAATTCATAAGAACAGAAAGAGAGCATATGAAAAAACAAAGTAAATAAAGATCCCTAAGCAATCATATAATCGAAAACCTAAACTGAACTATGCTGCTATTATCTGAAAGAATCAAAGCTTCAAGTAGTCTAACCGTTATACTATTGAAATCAAATGCTAACACTAATCTACAAGGATGTTGACCTTTGTTGGGCGGTGGGCCCATGCCACTTCAATAGGTCAGTGACTGGAGTCTACAGTAAGTTGGCCTTTAATTCACACATCACTCTTGCTCAAAACCTCAAAACATGAAACTATACTAACAACTCAACTCAACTCACATTCATTCATAACTGATCAAGACATGGGAATAATTGACATTCTTCTATTAAACTTCAATCTCAAGAGATGTTCTACAATATGTAACGTTGCTTCACATGCTGTAATATGCTAACTCTCTACTACTTCCACCATCCTTGCCATGACTATTTAAATAGTCTTAGTTGTGAAAAACAAGGAGGTGAAATCTTTTACAAATCAACAATTGTCAAATTTATATATTCAGTTACATATTTTAAGCTTCATCCTCATGACACGAAGTGTATAAGGATGAATAAATAAACAAACTGGCTTAATATAGTCTTGTTAGAACTTGATGATTACCTAAACACTCAACAATTATCCTGGGCACGATTTGGAGCCAATCTTAGAATACTCAGTTTTCTTGTATTGGTATCGGATCGTGACAGGTGAGATTCAGTAGATAGTACCAGATCTGAACAGTATGCAATTGGTTGGTACCGGACTAGAACAACTTGTGATCGTTGGTACTGGATCGCGACAGTGAATGGTCTGTGGGTACCAGATCTGAATGAAAGGTGCACTTGGTACCGGATTCGGATAGTGGGCAATCTAGCGCACAAGTACTGGATAGCTGAGTTGTCATAGAAGTGTTGGAATTCATCCAAAGTTCAAAGGCTACACATGGAAATTTTAAACATTAGTACATGAAATATTTAGTCTCCTAGCTTAATAAACCATAAAATGCATGAATTCAATTGTACTTTACCTTATGACCTTATCAGTGACTGGAGGTAGGGTTCTTTATCATTGATCCAAGATTAGGTAGGCCAAAAAGGTATAAATGAGGATTATAATATGGTAATGGGGATGTCAATTTGGAGGTTCAACATTGCCCCATGCCAAAATCATTGCATGTCCTCATGCAACTAAAACATACTAAAAAAATTTCTGAAACTTGAGACTCCATTCTCTTTACTCTTGTGGGTCAATGATGTTGATAGTTGAGGGTTATTCTTTCAGTTCTCTTTTTATGACCCTAATGTATTGTAGGAGTCTTAGGACCATCTTGAGATTATTAGAAGTCTCTTCATGGTCATCCTGGAGTTGTTGGCTGGTTGCCTTCAGTTGCTCATTTTCCTTTTTGATATACCTATCTAGTAGTTGGTATTCCTTCACTTCTTGTTTGAGCTCCTGGTTTTGTTTTTGCAGCTTCCTAATCTGCTTCTTCATCTGTTCTTTTGTCAAGGTATTCATTGGCCTTATTGGCTCTGGCTGGATGCATTCTCTTTCCTCCACTTCCTCCCTCATCCCACACAAAGTAATAGTATCTTGTTCCTCCATGAAACTAGGGATGTCATCCTGGGTTGATAGGTCTAGGGAAGTAATATCTATTGGGTCTTCATGTGTATGAGGATTGGAAACTGCTTTTCCTTTCTTTGCCATACTCCTTGTATTTCTTTTATAAGAGGGTAATGGATTAGAGGTGATCACAATATTTCTTTTCTTCTTCTCTATTTTTGGAATGGTTACAGGAGATTGTTCTATAGACTGTTCATATCTACTCTTCTCTTTCCTCGAGGATTTTGACGTATGACCCCTCTCCTCAAGCGCTACTGATGAGATCTCCTCCACTAATTCGGATTTGCCTTTTGATTCTTGAATTTTAAAAGTCTTATTATCTGAGGAAGAGGGCTTTACTTGTTTACCATATTTATCCTTTACTATTTTGGAGGATGATGGGGCTGCCTTGCTCTTTTTCTCCTTAGGTTCCTTATTTTTATCTGGAGCAAGCTGGGCTTCTTCTACAGGTTCGTTTCCTATGGAAAGGTGTTGAGTGATGAGGGTTTTCCAAGTAAACCCTTGCTTCCTGATCTCATGTATAACTAGCATTTTGATAAGACCCTGATGATAAATGCTAGTCTTCTCAGTTTTGGATAGGGATTTGACACCTCTTACCATCTTGTTCAGGCTCATCCATAAAAAATATGGGAAGTCAATTTAAGGGCATCCTTCAAAGTGAAACAGAAGCCTAAGATGATATAAGAATGTTACAACATACCTTCCCTCACAAGTGAGGAATCATTGAAGACTAGGAAGCATTGGATGATATTCTTCCTTGATATAGTTTCTAGAAATCCCCTTTTTCCCATCAAGGTGTTGATGGTATTCCTTCATAAATCATTGGCACGTTTATTTATTGATTCCTACTCTGAAATACTTGGCTCCTCTGCTGGGTAATCCTGTGGATTCCCTTAAGGTTGCTTCATTGATGGTTAGATACAGATTTCCTATGTGCACAATCTCTCCATTGTAACCCTGAACAAATGCATGCGATACCTTCTCATGAAAACCTGTGAATTTCTCTAAAAATGGCATCCACCATGCTATAGCATACTTATCTCTACATATCCGGAACTCCTCGGTCTCCCTATAAATCTGGAAGACCGGTTCATGTCTACTTACAACCATCTTTATAAACCGTAAGTGAAAACCGGGTTGTAGCGCAAGGGTTTAGTCAGATGTGAGTGTGAGGGTTTAGTACTGGATGTCGCAGAGAGGAGAAGGCTCTGAAAATGGAGAGAGATGGGTAATAGTTGGAGAAATGGAAATGGCTTCAATAATTCAAACGATGAGTTTAAGTAAATATGTTGCAAATAAAAATTAAGACAAGATGAGGCTCATTTGGATGTCTTCGCCACCCAGATAATCCATTTCATTTCTTCCCGTTAGTGCAATGATGGGGACGGGACGTTTGGTATCAAGACATCAATGTTGTTTGGGATTGGCGATTGGACCCCTAAGCGATGAATTTTAGTGTTGAATCATGTAATATAGATTCATGATGGTTTAAGGATGAAGCCCGTTCTTGGTTTTAGGGTCGTGGCTCATCATTACTGGACATGCTCATTTTAGTTCATCCCCACATTCACACATTTGATGTGATTTTTTCCTCCCTCATATTTTCAAGTGCTTATGTGGTGAGGGAATTGATTAAGGTTAAGCATATGGGTATGCGGGAAGTGAAAGTTAGGTGCATGGTTTTAATACTAAGGTCATAAGATCTAGTATATATTTTCATACCTTTTGTAGTTTTATAAGAAAAGGAAAATAAATAATACCATGTTACCTTTTCTTTTACCATTGCATAACCAACACCCATAGCATATGCAACTGCCTTTGCATTTGAAGCTTGCAGATTGTCAGAGTTCATATTTTTAGGCTGGAGTTTCCTGGACGCTTAGTACTGGAATTTCCTGTACTTTATGAATACTTCTTTATTCTGTTCTTGTCTTGAGTTTCTTCTTTTGTGTCTGGTTCTACATGGTTGTATGGTAAACATGATGATCTATGAGTTTGAAAAAGAGTCATTATAGGGGATCTTTGACCATCCTCCATGCCAAGGATGTTGCATATCCTTATGCAAAAAGGCCTAACACATTGTTCACAAATGGAAGAAAATTGATAAGAGATGAGAAACCAAATCAAATTCCAAAAAGTACATTTATTACCTAGCATATGATCCCATGCTTTTAAAAATTGAAATTGCCTTTCTTCTGATGACTTATTGACAAGGACAACATTCAACAATGAAAATAGGGAGGTTTTTATATTTTGCCAGAAGAACAGATCCAACCTAACTTGCTTCAGATATTTACTATCATTAGATGTTATAGATAAATTTCACAGTATAAGTAGATTAGACTCCCTAGTCAAGGCATCACTCTTAAGAAGTTTCCTTCTTAGATAATATAGGGTTTAGATGTCAGACCGGTAAAGTTGACTTAGGGTAATTCTCAAAAGGAAATTTTCTTGTAGTATTCATTTTGTTTGTTAATCTGGAGTTTGTATCTTATAAGTGTCAATAGTGAACTTTGTTTGCAGTATTCATTTTTATGACGAAAGTGAATTTTTAAATTAGACAAGTATAAATGAGACATTTCTCAACCAAAACCCACTGCCAACAAGCCTGTTAAGTACTTCAGTGGGGTAGTTGTGATAATTAGTGAGAGACATACCTTCCCCAGACAAAATGCCCCATTGCCAATGGCATGTTTAGTACCCTGATGGGTTTTCCTATTCATACCATAGACTGGTCCCTGCTGCCAGCAAACCTGTTCATTATCCCGACGTGTTAGCCTCTTAAACCCTTTTTCCATCAGAGGCTTCTTGTCCATCATCACCTATTTTAGTTTTTGTTAAAGAGTGATTTTGCATGGTGACACGGGAGGCTCATCTAAAAACCCTTTTACAAGCTGGGGTGGTATTGGGTTAGAAGGTATATTCTCTTATTTGAATGTCTTTAAAGATTTGTCTGAAGGAAAACTAAACTTATGTATGCACATTTTTAGAATGATCCATATGTATGATTTGTCTGATTTTGTCCATAAGAGAATGACCTAAAGATACCTTAGGGTACTGATGCATCCTCTTCCATAAAAATTTTCCTAGTGTGCCCATGAAAGAGAGTGTTCATATACTCATATGCTACTCTTTAATAAAGATAATCTGATGATTACTGTTGAAGTCTAGTTAGGGTGAAATGGTTACTTATAGGCTAATATACTTTTATCCCTTTAATCATGTTGAAATACTGGATAAAGGCAACCTCTAAGCATGGTTCCTTTAACAACATAGGTAGAGACTATGTCTTCTTTGTCAAGCAACATAACAAAAAAAAATTAAAATATTTCTTGTTAGCTAGCAACAAAACCAAAAGAAATTAGAAATACTTCCCTTTAGTCAGCAACAGAACCAAAAGAAATTAAAATAATTCCCTTTAGTTAGCAACAAAACCAAAAGAAATTATAAATACTTCCCTTTAGTCATCAACATAACCAAAATAAATTATTGCTTCATAAGAGCTGCCATTTGATGTTGCATTCGGCTCCCTGGTTCCAGCTTAAGGGGTTACTGTTACTGCATGGATTCACATAAGTATAACATTCTTTGTCAATTAGGTGATGTGTCCTGATAGTACCGTATGAGAACAGACTTCTGGTACCGAACCAACACAAGACTGCTGGTACCGGACCAGAACGAAATTTCTGGTACCGGATCAACACTGCTGGTACCAGACCAGAATAGAGTATTGTTGATCCCTACAACTAATGTTTTAGAAACTTTGTGAAAGATCAAATAAATTATAGAAATCGACTAACAAAAATAAAATGCAAAGTAAAACAAACGAAGTAAGAATACATTGTTACCTTCAGCTTATTAACAAAACACAATCCACACCTATGTACAAAAGTTTTAAAAAGTAAATCAATCAATCAATGTGGATCAGTATGAAGATCTCCTTCCTTACCGATCACTTGCATATCTAAATTCTGTAGCACATGTGTTATAAATTTCTCTTTTGACAGGGGTTTGTTATAAATTCTCAATCGGTGCCCATTCACGAGTAGGGGTGTCTAATGTTCGTAAATTGTCTTTATTCTGATTGAACCATTATCATAGACAGTGTCAATTTTGTAAGGTCCTAACCAATGACTAGTTAACTTGCCTTTGAAGCTATTGAACCTGCTGTCATACAACAAGGCCCAATCTCCCAGTTGAAATTTTTTCTTTTTAAGATACTTTTCATACCATTTTATTCTTTTCTCTTGAACGAGGGTTGTTCTTTGAAGTGCTTCCTGCCTGATTTCATCCAAATCATTAAGATGCAAGAGCCTTTGTTGTTGAGCTTCATCTAAGTTTATGCCAACTTGTACAACAATCCTGAAGGTTTTGATATGGAATTCTATGTGGAGAAGCACTCGCTTCCCGTACACCAATTCGTAAGGTGTATGTCCTGTTGTATTCCTCCATGTGATTCTATAAGCCCATAAGGATTCTAGTAATCTATCAGCCCAATCCTTGTGGTGTAGTTGTACTGTTTTAGTAAGAATGGACTCAATGACTTTGTTGGTGGATTCTACTTGTCAATTCGCCTATGGATGATAAGGTGTAGATTTCCTATGCTTGATCTGGTACTGTTCTATAATTGTTTTGACTAGATGAGAGGTGAATTGAGTCCTCTGATCAATCATAATTTATCGAGGTACACCAAATCTAGTAAAGATGTCATTAAAAAGGAAATCTACCACTAATTGTTCACTTGCGGCTGGTAAGGATTTTTCTTCAACCCACTTAGTCACATAGTCAATACACACAAGTATATACTTTTTCTTTTTATATATAGGGTTAATGGGCCCTACAAAATCTAATGCCCATTTCTCGAAAGGCTCAATGACTACTTGGGCTTCAAGTGGCATTTGGTCTCGTGCAATAGGCTTACCCATTCATTGACATTCATCGCAATTGGATACATCAGTTCTGGCATCTTTGAAAATATTAGGCCAATAATAACCAGATTGAAGAACTTTATAAGCGGTCCTCTTGTCAGCAAAGTGGCCTCCATAAGGACCATCATGGGAGGCTTACATAATATCATGTCATCTTCCCTTACACATCTCCTGATTACCAAATCTGGTCCTGTTTTGTAAAGACAATCATCATGCCACTTGTAGTTTGCACTTAGCTGAATTACTTTCTGTTTTTCTCTAGGGGACAATTTCTGAGGCATCTTCTCTGTTACAAGATAGTTAGCTACATTTACATACCAAGGAGTAAATGTAGAAATGACAAACAAATTTTCATCAGGAAAGTTATCATCTACTGGTGCATTAAACTCTTGTAATAATAACAACCATATTATAAATCTAGGGTTTGTTACAGGTTTTTTGATTAGGAATTTGATGGTTGAATGATCAGTGTGTACAAAAGCTTGGTATCCTATAATGTAGTGTCTAAATTTATTGATAGCATGGACTACAACTAACAATTCTTTTTCTATGATCGTATAATTAACTTCTGCTGGGGAAAGATTTTTACTGACAAAGTAAATAGCACAAGGCATCTGATTTTCCCTTTGTCCAAGAATTGCCCCTAGGGTTGTGTCTGAGGCATTGGTACAGATATGAAAAGGAAGGGACCATTTTGGTCCTCTTAATATGGGAGTACTTGACAATTTATGTTTAAGAATTTCAAAAGATACTTGGCATTCATCATTCCAATTAAATTCATCTTCTTTAGATAATAAGTTAAATAAGGGAATAGCTAAGCTTGTAAAATTCAGAATGAATCTTCTATAGTAGCCAGCATGCCCTAAAAAGATGCGAACTTCCTTTTGTGAGGAAGGTATTCTGATTTGTGTGATAATGTGAATCTTTGCAGGATCAACTCTCATTCCAGAACCAGAGATGTGATGTCCCAAAACAATATCTTCATTGAGCATCATCTTTGAATTTTCATTACTTAGGGAAACATTAGTTTCCTTACACCTAATCAAGACTTTTTCTAGACTGGTCAAAGATTCCTAGAAGTCATTTCCATGGACTGTAAAGTCATCCATGTAGACTTCTATGCAATCATTGGTAAAGTTAGAGAAAATGCCTAGGACAACCCTTTGAAAAGTGGTTGGGGCATTGCAAAGTCCAAAAGGAAGAACCCTATAAGAATAGGTTCCACATGGGCAGGTGAAAGTGGTCTTCTCTTGGTCTTCGGGTGCTATTTGTATTTGGTTATAACCACTAAACCCATCTAGGAATGAAAATACTTCTTTCTGGACAAGGTATCCAACACCTGATAAATGAATGCTAAGGGAAAATAATCCCTATGGGGGGCTTTGTTCAACTCCCTAAAGTCTACACATATTCTCCACTTACCATTTTTCTTAGGAACTATGACAAGTGGAGACACCCATTGACTATCTAAAATGGGGTATATGAGATTGGCTTGAAGGATTTTTTTCAATTCCTCTTTTACAATATCTTTGAGGGCTGGATTCATCCTTCACCGAGGCTATCTAACCGGTATGATTTGGTCATTAGTGTAGATATGATGTGTGCATGTATCAGGGTGAATGCCTTTCATGTCTGCATAATCCCATGCAAAGGCATCAAATTGTCTTCAGAGCATTTCAATTACTTGTATCTTTTGTTCTGGTTCCAAACTAGAGTTGATATACAAAGGTTTTCCTGGGCTAATCTCAACAAGTTTAGTAATTTCTTCCTTCTCTGAGGAAGATGGTGATAAAGTATATAATTGAGTGATATCAGGGTGCCAAGTTTGTTGGAATTCAGAACTAAAAATGTGTGACAATTCTGCAAAATACCTAGGATATTCAATGCAGTTTGTATCAGTCAAAAATAAACTTAAGAATTGTTCATCTAATTGTTCTTACGTACATTTTACTTGTTCAAGTGTTAATAATGGTCAGATTCAATCTTCCTCTCCATAAGGGTTTTCTATCCAAAGAGGTATCTCTTGTGCTGGTTGGGTAGGAGGGAAGAGAACAAGCTTTTGGCTATGTGTGCCATTGGATATAGTCATCTCACTAGACCGACAACTGATAAAGGCATCTGTTGTGGGCAAACAAGGGTGGCCAAGAACCATAGGGTGTCCTGGTTTGGAGGAGGATTTGGAATAGATGACTAGAAAGTCTACTAGATATTCCCAAGTAGCTAGTGTAACTATAAAATCATCTAAACTTCCTGCAAGGCTAATGACTAACTTATCTGCCAACTCTATCATGGTTTGGGTTGGTCTTAACTGGTTGATTTGGATTTTTTTCATAGTGTCAATAGGCATTACATTAATTGATGCACCCAATGGATCAATGAGTTTGTTTGGTAAGGAAATACCATTAATTTCAATGGTGACTACTGGATTCCCAGGGTCATTATATTTATATGGCATTTTGGAAATAGATTCAGATAATTATCCTACTACCTTAATAAGGGGAGGTTCCTTCTTCTTCATTCCTATTTTCTTAAGGCAAATATCCCTTATGATTTTTGCATATATGGGGATATCTTTGATGGCTTGGAGAAGAGGTATTTTTATACATAAATTTTGTAACTCATCCTCTATGTCTTTGTGCAAGGGTGGATAAGGTTTCTTCACTAATAGTCTTTTAGGGTAGGGTGGAAGATTAACTTGTTGAGGTAGTCCTACAGACTGAGAAGTGGTTGGAATATGAGGGGAAGTCTCTCCTTCTTCGGGGGTGGTTTGAGTGTTTTCTTGTTCAGAATGATTATCAATTTCCTCTTGAATTATTACTCTAGAATTTGATTGATTTACAAATTTCCCGGATCTTAGTTGAATTTCATAGGTGGGAAAGGTTTGTATTTATGCATTCTGCATAGGGTGGGTGGGTTGATTATTGGGGTTAGGAATTAGCTGGGCAGGTATTTTTGTTTGTCTAGGACGGTTGTGGGAAGCTTGGATTTTTGGTTGTTGATTGGCATTTATAGGTGCTTGCTGCTGCTGGTTAGGGTTCAAGGGTGTTGTGAATTGCTGTTGTATAGGAGGTGGAAGTAAATCTTGCATCTGAGGTGGGTTAAATAGAGGTAGTAATTGGGAAATGTTTGCAGAATACTGTGGATATGTAGGGTAAGAGGGATTCCCATACACAGGCCCCCTCCAACCTTGTTGCCAAGGTTGAGTTTGAGCTTGCTGAGGTGCCCATTGGAAATAGGGCATTGGAGGAGGACCCCATTGTTGATTTTGGTATTGTGTATTAGGTTCATAAAATGCATTAGGGTTTTGTGCTCTCCAAGGCCTCCTAGAGGGGTATGGTTGTTCTTGTGAGACTCCCCCTCCCCTATACATGGCTTGCATCTCAAGCAAAGTTGGACACTCAGATGTGGGGTGTTATAGTGTACATAGGCCACATAATTCTATGAAATTTAATGGGCATTCTTTCTCAGGGTGCTTCTTTTGACATTTAGGACAAAATATTGCAAAAATAGCCTCTTCTTCTTGTTTCTTTTTCAATTTTAGAGTATCTAACTAGTTACTGATTGTGCTCAAGATGTCTGTTTTAAAGTTATCCAATAAGTTTCCTAACTCAATTCTGGTGACAGTCTCTGATCTTTGTCTTGAATTTCTGCTAAAAGAATCTCTTGGTCCTTTGCCTATTTTAGCTTGTCCCCTTGAGTATCTTCTACAGTAATCTTCAATTTCTGCAAAGGGTTTTTGATACACATCTCCCGAACTTAACAAATTTAAAACTTCTATACAGTCATCTCTAAGAACTTTCAAAAATACAATTCTTACTACAATTGGGTCTGTGGTGAATAATTTTGATTTCTGATAATTGTATAAGAACCTTTTTAAGTAGTCTTCAGGGATTTCATCTTCTGTTTGTTGCATTTTGAAAATGTCATTTTTAGCATTATCCTTACAATAGTCTTGGTATTTCCGTAAAAATGTTTCTTTCATCTGATCCCAAGAGAGAATTGTATTTTCTCCTAAGCTCATGAAGCATCTCAAGGCTGAGTCTTTTATTGTGGCTGGAAAAAGATTAATTTTTTGGGCATCGTCTAAGTAGTTATAACTTCTACATAATATGTCAAATTCGAATAAAAACAAGTTTGGATATTCAGTTGACATACCTCTGAAACTGGTAGTGGGATATTTTCCATGCCGATGTTTCTGAAAATATCCAAGATTGGAAACTCGAAGGTTTCAATCTTAGTGGCTACATTTTCATTTCCTTCTTCTTTTGCCATTTCACTAGGTGCTCCTCCTCCACTTATAGATGGTTCAGAAACTGGATTTTGTGTGTCTTCTAAATGTTCAGTTCCTTCAGCAGACTCACGTTCTATCTGCCCCAATGTCGATTCTTCAGTTATAGGTTCCTCTTTTGGAGCCTCATTGGCTCCCCTTGAACTCCCTCCTGGTGGATTTTTTCCTGCTCCAATGTCAGTTGAATTAGTGGGGGGGTTTGTTTTTGAATCTTTAGAGCTTATAAATCTACCCTTATTATCTCTATATCTATGCATAAAAATAAAAATTTGATACTTAACTCAATTGAAATCCTAACTCTATATAGAAGGTAACAAGGCAACCTGGCTTCAGAGAACCCCACTCTAGTGGTCACATGGCTCTTCACTCACATATTAAACGTTTTATCCTCCTCCCTCAAGCAACCTTTAAAATTATTCAAAAACTTATGCAAACAATCTAAGCTAAAATCATTTCCTACCATTTGCAAGTCCTCGACAACAACGCCAAAATGTTGTGTTGCTTATATGATTAGTATAATTCACTCATTAATTATCAATTTGGGATTCGTAATCAATAGATTTACAAGACACCAGTAGGAGAGGTAATTCTAATGTCATGAGTATAGAAATAATCTGGATTAAGAAACAAAATGAAACACACTTTGGTTTCCTTTCACAGAGAAGCTATTTACTCCATTGGGGCACATGCAAATATGAGATGGAGTTCTTTGACAGATCAACTCTGTTATCTAACCTAGAAATCTAGTTATGCAATCACACTTCTGAAAAGGAAATCACACATCAATCATCAAGGCATATCATGGGTAGTTCAATAGCCAGTATATTGAGTATGTTGTGGTTCACAATATTCTATTGTGAACTTCACTAGTTCTTTTCCAATTATGTTTGACTATTGGTGCCAACATCCATGTCCATTGAGAAAAATCAAATTCATAAGAACAGAAACAAAGCATATGAAAAAACAGAGTAAATAAAGATCCCTAAGCAATCATATAATCGAAAACCTAAACTGAACTATGCTGCTATTATCTGAAAGAATCAAAGCTTCGGCTAGTCTAACAATTATACTATTTAAATCAAATGATAACACTAATCTATAAGGATGCTGACCTTTGTTGGGTGGTGGGTCCTTGTCACTTCAACAGGTCAGCGACTGGAGTCTACAGTAAGTTGGCCTTTAATCCACACATCACTCTTGCTCAAAACCTCAAAACATGAAACTATACTAACAACTCAACTCACAATCATTCATAACTGATCAAGACATTAAATGGCATTCTTCTATTAAACATCAATCTCAAGAGATGTTCTACAATATGTAACGTTGCTTCACATGCTATAATATGATAACTCTCTACTACTTCCACCATCCTTGCCATGACTATTTAAACAGTCTTAGTCATGAAACACAAGGAGGTGAAATCTTTTACAAATCAACAATTGTCAAATTTATGTTGGGGCTATGAATGTTTCCCCACAGGGGTTTTTCCCTGTAAAAGCATCGATGTGTTGATCTTTGATCTAGTTGTGTGAGTGGTTATTGAAGGTTTTCATCCTTTGTTGGAATACTTGTGCTGTCGAACATGGTATGAGAGTGCATTTGTAGACCCACTCTCATTGTATATTGATATCTTAAAGCCTTGTTTATGCATCTCTAGTTTCTTCCATTTCCATACATTTTTGGGCCAATGGGACTATTCCATTGCATCTAGAGTGCTTCTTTTAGCTAGAAACGCCTTTCGTTTCAATCGAAAATGTTTTTGTTTTCCCAAGATATGGCCATTTTAATTAGATCCAAAGGTATAAAGCTTGAATACATCGTTTAAATTTTTTACAGAGATAATATTTCGGTTTTGTTACATTTTTTTGTTTTTATTTTTATTTTGGGTTGCTACTCTTTTCAATCTATGTATGCTCTTTTCCTTGTGCTGTGTGTGATCTCGAAAAATCAGAAAAAAAAAATTGGAAAGGGTTTTCATGTCTACGTATGATATTTTTCGTGCGCTCTATATGATCTCCATAAATCAGAAATAGAGGGAAATTTTTCCTTTTCCGGGTAAGCTAACCAAGATCTAACCCTTATTGTTGTCGAGAAGCAATTTTTTTTTTTGTGTGTGTGAATGCATGAAAATAAGTTTTTATTGAGCATGCACTCCAAGTTTGTCATCATCATCATCATCATCATCATCATCATCATCAACCCCAATACTCCTTCTTATGACTATAATGTGTTTTGCACTGTCTCACTTGGTTGAAAGTTACTTTACTTAGTAATAGGTCTTGAGTTCAAGTTTGCTTTTGTTACTTTTTTTTAAAACTTCATGCATTCATTTTAAAGTGCATTTCACTTAATTATAAAAGTGAATCACTATTAAATAAATTTAATATTTAATTTTAAGTTATTTTTTTTGCATGCAACTTTCATTTACCAAGTAACTTCATTGTAAAAGTGATTCCTGCTTATTCTATAAAAGTGGGTCACTTCATAAGTAACTTATTTAAAAGTGAGATTATTGGACAGCTAGGATGAGTATCACCACATGCACCAATTTCTACTTGCCACATGGCTCTTTGATTACCATTTAATCCTTTTTTTTTTAAAAAGGCATAACTTTCATATCCGAAGTATGTTTTCAATGCTGTATTTTTTAAACAACCTATTTTTTCGAGAAATTTCCATCCATGCCATCAATTTCAACATTTAAATCCATATTCTCTGAATATTTAATATGAATTATCCTCGTGATATTTTTCTTACCAGTACCAACTACTTCTCATTGAAATCCCATATGGATGATGTATTAAGAAGTAAAGGATTATACCAGATTACCTTGGAAAAAGAACAAGAACCCACTAATGATGAAAATAAATGTTGAACTTATGTTTATACTGAGAGGGGGGGGGGGAGTGTGAATCAATATAATATTCTTTCTACTTTATTTAACCATTCATCAATCATTCATTAGCACATATAAACTCAAATCACAATGCATAGAGTTTAACGCAGAAACCCTTGCAGGAGAAAACCACAAATTTATAAATGGTTGTAGGTACCAACCTATTGTTACAAAGTTTGTAGACACCAATCTCCTTAGTTGAGCACCAACTCAACAAGAATTGTGTAGGCATCAACATACTGGAGACACTAATATCCTCAGTTGAGAACCAACTATGTAAGACTTGTATAGGCACCAACCAAATATCTTCATACATAGAGTACTTTTGACTTCACCTATATGCTTCATCCTTCATGTATTCCATAGAATCAACATGTTATTAACTTTCATGCTCCAACGCCTCTCTTTGCTTCATACCCCAGGCATAGATTCAAACCCTAGTCATATTTAGCCTTCATTCCCTAGAGAACCTCATAACATCATTCCCAGAATATAATCCCATAATTCTGCATCACAACCTCAAAATATCTTCCTTTGTAGCATCATATACCTTGGTCCTTCATAGTGCACCCTTAAAACTCCAAGAAAACTCCTCCTACACACCTTTAGATCCCCAAAAGACTCTTGATCTCCTCTTCCACACCTCAAATCTCTTCTACACAACTCAAACTTGATCTTCTTGCTTGGATGCTCTTCAAATGTGCACATTTATCCTATATTTATATTTTTTTTGTGCTCACTTTTGTGGTCGACCTGTAAAGAGTGGTTGGGTCATCCTAAAATTTTTGGCTGGGTTGTTTGATAGAAAAATTCATATCTCCTCATTCCTAAGGAGTTAGAGGGAATGACAAATATAGTTGGAAAGGTCTTTGAATACTATTTCCAACCATATAACCTATGATCCAATTTGAGCTAGGTTTTAATAGTAAAAATGACTTCAAAGACAAGGTATCCGAACTAAGCATAAAAAAATACAAAAACAATATTTCCAACAATCTCCATCTTTCAATATTTATCTTGGACATCTATAGGCCCCCCCATATTCAACATCAATTAAAATAATATTCCCAACAATAAATTCAAATGGGCTAGTAAGAATGACAAAGCATGTGGACTAATTGGAATGTCCATCTCGTTTGATTTAAGGTTTAACCTTCAAGGAATAGATGGCTCAAATAAAGCTTGTGAAAATATTTAAGATGTGTTTGGTATACACAATATTATTTGAGCCCACATGATAGAAAATAAATTAATGAATTTAAGTCCCAATGATTTTCCTTGCATTAAATACTAATTATCTAAGTTCAAAACACTTAGACTTTTATGTATAGATTGCAAAATAGATCTGAAGGAAGACTATTGCATATATATTATTCTTTCTAAGCTTGGTATTGCATATTATGTGTTCGTATATACCTTTTATTCCAACAAAAAATATCTAGGGAGTGCTTATCAAAATCCCTCTCTTGACTCTTTTTTTGATGCTTTGATTAGAGAGAAAGATAAACTTGTGCACCTTGGAGTGATTAGAACTACAGGTACCTCCAAAAAATCCTTAGTGTCTTAGAAGAAAGATGCATCCAAGAATCCCAAGAAACAACATCCTTGCCACAACAACAAGCAAAACAAGGTTCCTAAACCCTCTAAGTTAGCTTTTGCTCCTAATGGTGACAAAGGAGAAAAAAAAAAAAAAAAAAAGAAGATTGGTGATAGAAATTGCAAATTTTGTGGGAAATATGGTCATGTGGAATCTAAATGTTTTAAAAAGATGGATGACTTAGAAGAAATGGTGAATAAGCACAACATCAATATTGATTATTCTTCTTCTCCTTCTCCTTCTTCTCATTGACATGCACTTTCTGCTTGTGTTTTCTTGTTCAATGAAATGTATTCTTCTTCTTCTCATGAGTGGATTATTGATTATGGAGCTGGCTAAGGATAAAGACATATTTTCTTCTCTAAAAGAATGTAACACCAAGAAAATATTTGTTGGTGATGATAGATCTCTTAATGTTGTAGGGTTTGTGTTGGTGCAAATACATGCATAATATATTACCAAACATAAATTATCAACAGTGATTCGTAATCAGTAGAGGTGATGCACTATATGTGCCGATAACAGATAGGTTCCTATGTCTGTTTAGTATAGCTTAGATAAGAAAACCATTTAGAAACCGACACACTTTTAAAAATAACAATCTTCACACAATTTGAAAGTTGGAATAAAAACTCATAAACAAACAAAAGCTCTTTCTCATGTGATGGATCAATTTATTGAAGGCTTATGAAGGGAAAATACAAACTTTGATTCTTTCTCCCGGAGGAATTAAACTAACAACAATTAACAGTTTGCGCATTCGCAACATTCCATTATAGGTGCATGTAGAGTGAGAGATGGATGTCTTGATTGTGCATGTGTTAGCAAGGTGTAATCTAATCTATTTTGGAAAATAAATCTAAGTGTAATGAGATTCTCCATTAAATCTCATGTATGGTGAAATATGGAGATCAAACTATCCATGCATTCCACACTTTGCAACAAATTCGAATAGTGAAATCAAAATGAAATAACATGAAATCAAAATAACATGTACATGAAATCAAAATCTACACTAACAATTTACAATGAGCTTACCAAGATGGATCGGTGGCCCTTGACAATGCCAACATGGAATCTTTTAGATCAGCAGATGCTAACTTATAAGAGACACAAGATCACTGAATTCGAACTTCCATTAATCTTCAACAAGTAGGTTTACAGAAAGAGTCTTTTCATGAATCCAATCTACATCATAACAATTCTCTCCAAGAACCAATCTTACATCATAATAATTCTTCTTTAATCTACATAATAATAATTATCCCCCTCTCATGAAGAGAGGGCACTCTCTTTTATACATGAGAGCTTTGAAAATAAGATAAACATCTCATAATTAGAGATCCACTTTTCTCTCAACCCATTTCCCATTATTACAAAATATTATCCCTTCAAATCCTCACACATATCTCTCATATATCTTGGATAAGATATGACAATCAAATCTCCATGATATTCTCCTTGGAATAGGCTTGAATTATCTCCTCAAATCTTGAAATGGTGGAGGAAGTATTCGAGAAGTCTTTTGAATTAATCCTTCACATATTCCTACACATGACAAAGCTCACACATTTTTGAGATATATATGAAAACATATCAATTTTCTAATATTTAATCACAAATTCCCTTTTAATACTAAAATAAATGATTTGGAAAATAATAAGGT
>ML788928.1:127395-141291 GCA_009831015.1 Picea engelmannii | reverse complement strand
TTTTGAGATATATATGAAAACATATCAATTTTCTAATATTTAATCACAAATTCCCTTTTAATACTAAAATAAATGATTTGGAAAATAATAAGGTTAAACCCATATTTAATTATGAAAATGGTATCATGAAAGGTTAATGGGGCGGTGAAATGTGAAGAATGATGAAGGGAAAGGTGGATGGAATACGACATTTCTAATTCCCAACATACCCCCCAACTGAACTTGTTGCATGTGCTCATGCAAATGTACATGGATCTTCTCAAGAGATTTTGGCATCTGAATTTTGGCTTTGAGTGGTGATAATGAATATTTCCAGGATTGGATTTACATAAGTAACAACTGACATTTTCTTATGGTTGGTTCTTGTGTGAAAACCATGAATATAGAGAACATTGGTTCCTGTGTAAGCAACATTCATTTCCTTATTTGTTCTCTTGTTGTTATTATAATAAAATGTTGGTTCTTGTGTAAACAACATTCATTTTGTTATTTTTTCTCTTGTTGTTATGATAATAATTTACCCATTTACTTGCTGGAATAGATAAGCTATCGATGTGCATAAGGAAATATCACTGAGTATAAGAAAGACCCTTTTGCATATTTGTGAATCATGCCAATATGTATATCAATGCTTATGAAGCAAAGTGCAACATAGTATCGTTGGAAAAAAATGTTGGTAAATGGTATATGAGACGAAAAATGGAATAATGGTAGTGGAAAAATGGAGTGATGATAGAGAATATAGTCCCCCCCCCCCCCCCCCCCCAACTGAATTGGTTGCATGTGCTCATGCAACATGGCATGAGTCATAGAAGTAAAAGGAAAGGGAGCATGGTGAGGGATTTTTCCAAATTCATTCACTCTAGCATGTAAGGAATTACATGATTAAAGAGTAGAAAACAACATACCTCCACTTACCCAAAATGTTGATGAACTATGCAATAGGAATATGTCTGATGTGGCTGCTGGAGCATGGAAGATGTCACTGCTGTAGGATCATGTGAAAGGTGACTGCTGCTATAGCTGCAACTGTTGTCACTGCTGGATCAGAGAATGTGAAGTGGAGGAATCTGAACTGTTGCTGATGAATCATGGAAAAGATGAAGTATGAAAGTGAAACTGTGGTACTCTCATATGGCTAGAAAAATACTGCTGCAACTACTGATGGAGTCATGGAAAAGTGTATAGTCTTCATCTGCTACTAAACCCAACGGTACAATTATAGTCATGCGAATGAATGTGTCGATGTCAAGCATGAAGAGAAGTCATTGGATTACCGGCCATTGATGAATGTCGTTAACCAATGCGAGACAAACTCACCATTGATGTCAATGAGTGCCAAGGTACCCGAGTACATCTTGCGAAGTGCGAATGAATGAGATGATGTCGAGCCACTTGCAAGATCTGACGATCAAGGGACATTGATGTATTCCCATGATTTTTAGAGAGAGAAATTGCCATTAAGGCATGCAAGACTCCAAGTACTCAAAAGGAACTCTAGTCTATACCTAGATAAGGTGTTGAGGTTGATGGGGCAAGACTTGTTGAAGGGTGGGCCTTAAGGAATCCCACATCAGTCAATGGAAGTTTGTAAAAAGGGTGGTAGGACTATAGGAAAGATCTCAGTAGAAACAGTGTTTATGGCAAGGCAATGTAGTCATGGAAAGGGAGATGGATAGTTTTATTGAAAAGGCAAAATGAATTGAAAAAAAAAAAGAATGTATGTGACTTAGAAAGATAGGTGTGTGCGAAGTCATGAAGGATAAGGCGATGGAAAGTGGACTTCAAGACATGGATGACTAATAATCTTGGAAGGAGAAATGAAGGGAAATAATTCATGACGTGGAATGGTTGTATGAATGGTTTTTTTATAAAAACAAGCATCATGATATGTGCGATAAGACTCAGCTCCTTCAAGTAGTCACGAAAGCATGTTTTTCTTTGTTTTTTTTTCGGAAAAAAATTGCAATTCTTGAAAATCATTGTGGCATGGAATGCGAGCATCTTCATTCCTGCAATCGAACTTAGTACTAATCCTGCAATCAAATTTGTGACATCATCATAAAATAGAAAATGTGAGATTTAGTACGAATGCGGCAAATTAAAGAGATAAAAAATGTGTTTTACCTGTTGTCATTGCACACTTATTCCATTGTTGATTGTTACTTGAAGTGACTTAAGAAAAAAAATTAATGTTAAGCACATTGTTTTCAAGAATTAGAGAATGTCCATTTGCAATTTTATTTGTTTTTGCTTTGATTTTTAAGTTTTAAGTGTTTTTTATTTTTATTTATTTTTATAATGTTTTATTTTTGCAAATAAAAAATTATTGCTTTGATTGTTAAATTTTATTTATTTTTTTGTTTTTTTAATATCATTGAAGGAATCCCTTGAGAGTTATTCATAAAAGAAGAAAACATAAAATACTAATCAAATACAAAATGAAAACAATTTTTCTAGATCTATCCAAACATGTTTTTCCGGCTGTTGATGACATTAGCCCCACCAGCAGAAGAGAAGATGCTTTCATGATGATCACTAGACTGTGCTCGAGAATGTGATGGTTTAATGACCTAATGATCCTCCTAAGGCCGTGCTGCAATAGAAGATGAATTTTTACTTCCATACGCCATGTCCCAACTTAATTTGTGACCTCTATCAACTGTAAAGGCCAGATTGCTGAGGCGATCCAACAGAATGCTCGTGCAAGCTTCTGGAGAGTCTATGCTGCGACATACTGATAGAAGTTCTAACTGAGCATCTTAGACGTGGGGTTAGAATACCCATACGTATTTCCTCTTATGTGTGACCCTTTTCCTCAATCTGTAGAGAAAACTAATAAAAGTGGTTTAGACGATGCATTTTTTATATATTCTCTTGACCATGCTTACCTGAAATCATCGAACTTATGTTAAGTTTGTATCTCTAGTTTAATGCATGGAGCTATAGTTGTCACTTCAGAAGCAGGCCATTGAAGCCAACACTGTCACCCTCTGCCACCCTAGAAAACTCTCTTTGTCCCATGTTCTTGTTACATGCGAGGCACCGAATGTCGAAAAAATATTTCGACGATGAAGTGAACAGAGTGAGCAGATGGTTGTCTAACAACAATGGGGTCTGTGGATACATCAGGAGTAAAATGGTCTCTTCCCATGGATTCTGCTTGGACATGGATCATTGCACGAGCACTTTGTAGAACAAAATATTGAACTTCTTGTGAGATTAATCCCTGAGAGCACATCATTCCAACTATTTCCTGATATTTATGCGGGGATATCGGATCCAAGTCAACCCTCCAACTAGATTTAATACCTCCTATCATTTGGAACCATCTGCAATCCTAGCATGTCCATCAGATAGAGATATGGACAATCATAATTCTACCACTAATCAAATGCAAATATCTCTGTAATCTCCCTCAAATATTCATATCGATTTTTCATGCAATGACCAACTCAGATTGATTGTGGAAATTTTATGAGTGGATCCTGGAAAGAATCACTTCAAAACCGGTTTAAGTTACTTGATTATCCAATATTTGTTTGGTGTGGATTAAAAATAGCCCACATAATCTTTATCCCTCACAAATAGAACCCTTTGCCGTTTTCTCGAGTCAGCAACACCAAAAATGTTGGTGTAGGGTGGTAGATGTTTTCTCCCTGTGGACGCTATGCATTGCAATTTATGGTGGACAAGTCATGCCTAACCTCATCTCTTTTCTTTCATTCGCTCCTCTCAGAATCATATCCCTCGTGCTTCATTTCTTCTCTACAAGAAGAAGAAGAAATTATTTTATGTTGATTGATGTCAGATACTTCTTGTTCCATCGTTATCATATTCAACCCAATTTTGTAGCCACGTCATTGGCTTAATTCATTGTAGCACAGTGTCCCTGTTCCATGGCAGCGCTGGATTCCACAACCAAGGTAACCATATAAGAGGCGGCAGAGCATGGCGCAGTTTGGCTACAAGAAACATAAAATAGAGGTGCTCCATTTGCAGTTCCTCCTCTGCAGAAAGAGGAGAAACATACTCATTGTAGCGCATTGAATCAACATGGCAGACGAAGAAATCAGGCCCTTCTCTTAAAATTTCAGTTACCTTCATGGGCTCCTGAAACTCCTGAATCAAACAGTTGGCATTTTGTTTTTTGGAAGGACTGCTAAACTGGCAGTGGGAATATGCATTGATCGACAAGAAATGTAACTACCCATCAATCAAATATTCAGAGCAGAGAAAATGGCCTATAATTATGTGTTGGTTAGAGAATCTAAACGAAAAACGAGAAACAAGGTCTTTGCATAGTTTAACAATGCAAGCTAACACAATTCAGTTTCATTCTTTCTTGGCCTGAGCCAAACGATGAACCTCAAAACTTCGGGTCTGGGCGATGTGGGAAAAATTTCAGATCTAAAGGTTTTTTTAGGTTTTTTTTTCAAGCTGCAGGATGAAGGAAGCAAGACCTCCATGTGGCCACCGTGAGTTGAAACACGATCTGCGCATTGTCTCCTTCTTCGAAGCAAATGTCACCAAACATTTTAAATTTTAAATGTTTATTCAATGCATGAAAATAACATGTTCATTTCAATGCGTTCTTTTAAATGCATTATGTTATTTTAAATATTTTTAAATGTTTTTTTTTTTTTTTTTTAAGTTTTATATTTTTATATTTTTAAATGTTTTATTCCAAAGCTATAAAATCAAGACACAAAACCAAAAGCTAATTTTAATCTTTAATTTTTATTATAAAAAAGTTATTTTTTTATTATTTTTATTTTTGTAAAGATATTGTTTTAATTTGCAATCCTAAATAGAAAAATTAAATCAGAAAACTAGTTTAAGATAAACAAACAATTTTTTTACTTTTTGTTTTAATTTTGTATTATTCCTAGATTTAAAAGAAATTTAAACAATTAAATAAATTTGTTTGTTTAGCAAATGGAGATATATAATTTGAAATTGAAGCCGAACAATTCGATTGGGAGTTTTTTTATTGTCAACAATTTTTCTTTCTTGAAACTTCATAGTCATTATACTTTCCAATCCTCGCGATCGCACGAAGCGTGGAGGAGAGCATACTTATTCTAGCAAAAATAAAACCCTACCCATACTACGCTAATTAGAAATGAGAAATTAGTTATGTATAATCAAACAACCAATGTAACCATACGCGCAACAGTAATAAGACTACGTTCATTGTGAATTTTGCAAATGACAATCGAAAATATATATAACCGTGTGAAATTAACTGTTGCAACTATAATTTAAAAAAATAAAAAGAAAAACTAAATTGATCTAACCTGGTACCTGCTTGAAACCATCGTTCGATAATGCTTTCGTAGGCATAGTTTTCACTCCTCAGATTGTGTCACAAATCCTCTTTATCCTCCTCACATAATCGTTGATCATCAGATGTGTAGGGTTCCTTGTATGTTGTTTCTTTGTTTGCCTCTGGAGGAGTAATTAAACTTTCAGCTGCTGTCAAGATCTCCTCTTCTAGAGAAGAGGAGATCCTAAATTTTGCTAGGATCTGAGTGAGTTGTTCCAAGCTTATACTCATTGTTAAACCATATTGAAAAAGGAGAATGATTTATCATCAAATATTTAAATTTTAAAACTAAGAAATTAAAACTATTTGCAAAAATAAAAGACACCAAACTTGAACTCCTTGCATTACTGGGACCCTGCTGTCACCAGGTTATCGGTTCGTACAAGTTAGCTCATCATAAATAAAAAATAAATTTGCATAAATAAAAACACACTTTTGCATAAAATAAGGAGAAACACACTTCTTCATAAAAGGAAGAGGACAACCTAACTTTGGAGCAACCCCACCAAAGTGGATGCGTGGGCTCTTCCCGCACATCTTACCATCTTCTCTCCGCCCTTAGGTCATCCATAAAACCAATCCAAAACCATTGAAGCAATATAATCCAAATACTACCTATTACCATTTACAACTCCCTGACAATGACACCAAAATGTTGGTGTAATTACATCCATAATATATTACCAAACATAAATTATCAACCGATATTCGTAATTAGTAGAGATGATGCACTATATGTACCGATAATAGATAGGTTCCTATGTCTGTTTAGTATAGCTTAGATAAGAAAATCATTTAGAAACCAACACACTTTTAAAAATAACAATCTTCACACAATTCAAAAGTTGGAAAGAAAAACTGATAAACAAACAAAAACTATTGCTCAGGGGATGGATCGATTCATTGATGGCTTATGAAGGGAAAAGACAAACTTTGATTCTATCTCCTGAAGCAATTAAACTAACAACAATTAACACTTTGTGCATTCACAACATTCCATTATAGGTGCATGTAGAGTGAGAGATGGAGGTCTTGATTGTGCATGTGTTAGCAAGGTGTAATCTAATCAATTTTGGAAAAGAAATCTAAGTGTAATGAATTCTCCATTAAATCTCATGTATGGTGAAAGATGCAGATCAAACTATCCCTGCATTCCACAATTTGCAACAAATTTGAATAGTGAGATCAAAACGAAATAACATGAAATCAAAATAACAGGTACATGAAATTAAAATCTACACTAACAATTTACAATGAGCGTACCAAGCTGGATCAGTGGCCCTTTCCAATGCCAACATGGAATCTTTTAGATCAACAGATGCTAACTTCTAAGAGACACAAGATCACTAAATTTGAACCTGCATTAATCTTCAATAAGTAGGTTTACAGAAAGAGTCTTTTCATGAATCCATTCTACATCATAACAATTCTCTCCAAGAATCAATCTTACATTATAATAATTCTTCTTTGATATACATAATAACAATTCTCCCCCTCTCATGAAGAGAGGGCACTCTCTTTTATACATGAGAGCTTTGAAAATAAGATAAACATCTCATAATTAGAGATCCACTTTTCTCTCAACCCATTTCCCATTATTACAAAATATTATCCCTTCAAATCCTCACACATATCTCTCATATATATTGGATAAGATATGACAACCAAATCTCCATGATATTCTCCTTGGAATAGGCTTAAATTATCTCCTCAAATCTTGAAATGGTGGAGGAAGTATTCGAGAATTATTTTGAATTAATCCTTCACATATTCGTACACATGACAAAGCTCACACATTTTTGAGATATATATGAAAACATGTCAATTTTCTAATATTTAATCTCAAATTCCCTTTTAATACTAAAATAAATGATTTGGAAAATAATAAGATTAAACCCATATTTAATTATGAAAATGGTATCATGAAAGCTTAATGGGGTGATGAAATGTGAAGAGTGATGAAGGGAAAGGTGGATGGAAATACGACATTTCTGAGTCCCAATAGTTTGGAACAATTTAGGTAGATAATGGTCATTTCAATGATGTATTATGTGTTCCAAGTATTTTCTGCAATCTTCTATCAGTATATCAGATCACTGATTCAGGTGAAGGTAAAACCGTATATTTTTCACCTCACCAAGTTTTAATTAAGGATTTAAAAGAACCAGTTCAACATCAACACAACAAAACATTGAGCTACACATGCAATTCATTAGAAAACTCATTCATGATTGAGTTATTGAAGTGTTATTTTCCCCTACAGAAGATAAAGTTGCAGAAAATTTCACAAAGTTTCTTATAGAAGTGAAGTTATCCAAACTTCGATCTATGTTAGGAGTTCAAGAAATTGTAATTAAGGGGGGATAGGCTCTAATGTCGCATTCCTTATATTATTGTGTTTCCTTTGTAAATACTTCAATCCAATCCCAATTTGTTCTTAAAGAAGGATGTTAGGATATTTAGACACTTGGGAGTTGGTCAAGATCAACTTGGTTTAATGTGTCATTAGGTAAAAGTTTGTTTCTTTAGTATGCATTAATATGCATATGCAGTTAGGAAATATGACGTTCATGATATGTTCTAGACATAGAGTAATTTGATGGCTCATATTATTTTCGATATTAACAACTACATTGATCCATGGATTAACACTTGATTGGTTCATGATCTCTATTTAAAGAGAACGGAGGGTAGTTTGCCGATGATTGATTGTGAGAAACTCTCTTGTAAATATCTTTGTAATATTTTTTTTTTGCATTAATAAATTGATCCAAGTAGCCATGTTGGTTGGGGACATGGATGTTTCCCCACAAGGGTTTTACCACATAAAATCATCGATGTGTTGATCTTTGATCTGGTTGTGTGATTGGTTATTGAAGGTATTCATCCTATGTTGGAATACCTATGTTATCAAACAATTCATCGTAAAAGTACCATTTAGTGTTGTGATAAAATGACTGGTATAGCATATATGTACATCAAAAAAGGATACTACTCTTCAAGTTCACAAAATATTCATTAAACAAGACTTTTAAATATGAACATGCCCTCAAATGATGATTTAAACACTAGTCACTATAATCATTCCACAAGACAACAAGAAATATGTGATGATGTACTAGCTCTATTAGTCATTTATGGAATTGGATATGGGGGTATAAAGACCATATCTAAAGGGTATTAGAAAATTCCATTGTTGTTGCAATCCTTCAATGTAGGTCTGACATAGAGATCGTCCCACCAAACATCTTATCATAGACAATCTTAGGTCATTGATAGTTCATTGAAGGGGTTTGAGGTAGATAAATAGTATGGTGAGCCAAACCAACAAAATTATAAGCCAATGATGCATTGAGGTGATAGCCACAACACCAAACTTTGCCTCTCTATATTCTGTAGAAAATGATGATTTAGATAGTGAATAGAAGATGTAACGTCCAACGATTTTTAAGAAAAGGTTGGACGATTTTGATGGTCTATTTGGGGGATGCAAACACATGGAACAAGGCACACTCCAAACCTTGATATAAATACCTATAACATTGTAGATTTCAAACCTTCTTCCACATAGGACTTTCAAAAATGGAACAACAAGGCTACTTATCCAAGTTACGAGATTAGGGATATAACAAATAGGTTAGATTTGAATAAACTATGAAATATGCCCCTTAGGTTTGCCAAGGTATGGATAGTAAACAATAAAACCACTTGTCAAACCCTCAATTTCTAGCTAAATTTGGAAAATGTAGGATTGACCAACTACAAATCAAGTAAATATTTTTCAATGAGGCTCAAAGAAAATAGAAAATATATATATTTTATTTTTTGGTTTTAGGGTGGTTGAAGACAAAGAGAAGACTAGTGACTTAGAGGGATTATGGGGTCACCACTTCACATCTAAGTGAATACAAGTGTTTAGGATAGGGTAGTGTATATGGAACCTGGAGTATTTCCCCTCAAGTTCTACCTAGGTTTAGAAGGTTCCCTTCAAGGTTGCAATGGAGGATCGATCTATGGAGGAGCCTTTCCCGATAATAACAAGGTGAAATCAAAGGACGGAAAAGAAAAAGAACAAAGCCACTAGACATACTACCTTAATGCATGAAAAAATAACTTTAATGATAAAATGGGAAGGGGACCTAACCTCCCTAACCTCGCATGTAGGTAGAATAATATATTTTCCATGTAATAAAGGATGGAGTTAGTCAATAAGGCCTATTTGATAAATGTGAACAAGTCAATGTAATAAGACTTAATATAATCTTTCACTTATAGAAAGATCTTCCTCTAGAGCATTCTTTAGAAGATAGAATTAATATAAATAAGAGTAGGAGGCATGATCAATATTTGTCTTGAGAATTATTGTAATAGAGTGTTTCTCTATTGGAGTTTTCCCCTCGAAGAGGAATGTTAACATTGCTTCCTATCAATAACAATATTCTTTTGGTTGTGGTTCTCTACATTTTATTGTTCCACTAATATTTTATGTAGTATTTATTTTTATGCTTAATATAATAGATCTGGTACCTAAGAATTGGTATCAGAGCACTTTCCTCTATGGAAACTATGGGAATTGTTTTTCCAGGGTAGAGACATGTATTGTCGGCATCTTTAAAGGACAAAGATCTGTCACTCAATGGGTAAAACTACAGTGGGGAAGAATACACACAGGAAATACATATTGTTTCATGCAGTTTGCTGGAAGAAAACGTTTCACCTTGTTGGAAACCTTTGTGACCCCTATTGGTACCCCTCGACTAGTACTACATCAGAAAAAATATGTACACTTCCATCACTTCCACATACTAGAAGGTATATTGAGAGTCCCATATGTATCCTAAAACCATCTCTAGATTAGCCAATTGGCCACCTGACTGTTATAGTGACATCGAGAAAAGAACTCAGGAAGATGCTCTCTAGTACCTGGGTAATCAGGCAATACAACTAAGGGTACGTTCGAGCCTTCTTAGTTGGTGCCCTGAGATATTGGGATGAGTACTACTATTCGACCTTGAATGTATATAGAGAGGTATAACATAGGGAAAACCCTTTTCTGTAGGAACCCTGTAAACCATAACCCCTGGGAAGAAACAAAACAAAAAAGGAATAAATGAGATATATTGTAGTGCAACCTTTCCTCCTGCATTCTAGTTGTGAAACTCCTACATAATTTATCCTGTTAACAATTTTCTCCATTCATTACTGTAGTATTCAGGCCAAAGTATAACTCTGCAGAAGTAGAAAAAAAAGGGTATAGTGGTCTCGTAAACACCCTTATTTGGGACCTATCATGTTGGATTTATCTCTTCACCCTAATCATTGTGGTACCTATCACTTCTAAGAAAAACAAATTTTTGTGGAGCCCCCATCCTTCCCAACATCCTTATTTGACACTTATTCCATTGAATTCCTATTTTCACCCTGATCACCATGATATATATCATTTCTCCATCTTTATTCTGTGGACCCACTTTCCCTCCCTGACACCCCTCATGCCTAAATGGCCACCACCCGCAACCAATAAATCCTTCAGCTTCAAGTTAAATCCAAACAACACTCAGAGAACATCTAGAGAATTACTTCTGACATTACTTCCACCAATTCCAAATTTGAAACCTCTGAGGCCAAATTTACGGGTGAATTTGCAGAAGATAAGGGTGAATTGGTCTCCCTCACCACCACTCTCAACCAATGGTTAAAAAATTCCCATGGCTCTCCCTCCTATGAACAACCTTCACACTATGAAGGTGAGTAATCTTCCCATAATGTGACATTTCATTCTAACTCCCTTCATCGTTACCCCCGTCTTCCAAGAGTTGAGGTGAACAGATTTGATGGCTCATATCCGACAGGCTGGGTCACTCAAATTGAACATTATTTCTCCTTGCATGGCATTACTAATGAGTTGGATTTTTTTTTTTATGGTGTGCTCTATCTCGATCCTGAATGCGAGAAATGATGGAAATGGCATAGAAACACACACCAAAGGTATGTTACTTGGATACAGTTTGTTGCATATTTTTATGAACACTTTGACACTGACACACAATATTTAGGATGCTTGACCAAGTTGAAACAATATGACATGGTGGAAGAATTTATATCTTCATTTGAGAACTTGGCTTTCTAAATGGGGTGCATGTCAAATTCCTTCTTTAGGGAATGCTTTATCAGTGGCCTCAAGGATGAAATCCACGTCAAGGTCCTAATGGCTCACCCTCAAACTTGGTTGGAAGTTACTCAATGAGCCAATGAAGCCCAATATATTCTCTTCACCCAGACCCGAAAACCCACCTTCATTCATGACACTTGACCTACCAATCCTACCCCTCCTTCCACTCCTCTCAAGATACATAAATTAGCTCGGGTAGAAATGGCTAAATGCCAACTCAAGGATCTTTGCTATAATTTTGATGAAAAATATTTTTTGGGGCACAAGTGTAAGGAGCGGAAGATTTTTATGGCCATTTTTGAGGATGTTGTTGATGAGGAGACCTAATTTTATTTAATGGAAGACCTACCCTCAATCGATGCCCCTACTCCACCCTCTAATCCACCAAAATTTGAAACATTGATTTTGATGCATGCCCTTTGTTACACATTATTTTCATCATCCCTATGACCGTTAATGATGTAAACCTATCTGTAGTCTTCAGAGGGGTCAGTGGCCTGAGTTCCTGAAGAAGGAAGGGAGAAGAACTTTTCCTGACAAAAGAAGTTGCATTTTCCTTTGTGAAAACCCTATTAAAGATGATTTTCGCATGCTTCACTATGTCTAGGGTGTGAGAATGCCTGATTCTCACAGGATGCACCATAGCTGGGTTGTGAGAGGTTCGTAGGTTGCTATGTAAGCAAGGTGCGAGAATTCTCATACATGGGAAAAACGAGCATCTTCTCGATGCTTCTAGAAGGAGAAGATTCCATGGTGAGGTGGCATCCGAATGGTTTGGATCTTACTCGCTTTCATGATTTAGTGGGATCATCCTAACCTCCTCACCTTATCCTCTTCAAGTTATAAAAGGAGAGGAGCTCTCATGGAGAAAAAACTTGGATTTGGCTTGGAATTATTAGCTTGGTTAGAGTGGCTTTGAGTTTTGCCTTCATCAAGATAGATTGTGAATATTATTAGATCTATACTCTTAGAATTATTGGAGTGGAAGTGTGTGGAGAACGAAGGAAAGTTGGAAGGGACCTTACGACATCAAGGCCATGGTTGTAATCTCTCTTTCACATTTAATATGATACAGTAATATGATTCTTTCCTATAAAACTTATTGTGTTTTATTGTATGATTCCTTGATCACATACATAGGTTTATATTGAGTTTATGCTATTACTATCACTTTGGTTGGTTACATTATTTTGCAGGTTCATCATTGTATGAGTGTTGGAATGGAGCTAGGATGGAGATGGTGAGAGGAAGTGACACTTAAACAATATGTCACTTGTCCCTCTTTAGTTAGTAAATTCAATATCTAAAACTTAAGGAAAGCGTCATATTCTGGTGTGTTTTGTTCTAGATCTAGGTGGATCTAGTGAGATCAGTGTTATCGGACTAATCGGTAGGTGCAGACACTAACAGATCTCCCTAGATCCACCTGGATCTAGAACAAAACAGGACAGGACATGACTCTTTCTCTAAGTTATGACCATTGAATTAGCTAGTAGGGAGGAACAGAGTATGATGTAAGTTGGAATGTACACAAGGAAGGCTGACACAGAGAGAATGGAAAACTACAAATGGCTGACTCAATAGAGGTTTCAAACTTCTCTTGAACATATGAACGACACGACCAATGATTTGACAACATTGACTCAAAGACGACGCAAGGTATGTAGCAAATCGAATGAGAGACAAATGGATTTCCCAAACCGACTTCAAATAATGAATAGGGGGGTGTCATGTTCAAGAGAGACACTTACTTCCATTTAATATGAATACGAGAACACATCCCTTTCCCAAATTTTCCCCCACCATTTCTGGCGAGTACCTCTTTATTTTTACGCAAGCTTGAGGAGGATAACATATGCTTGTTGATATAAGCTCATCCTTTGGATAAGTCCTTCAGAGTATTTTTAACGAACCCTAGGAAGGAGTGGTTCGGTCCCATTATGGGTCTGTCAATGTTTGTTTAACGAGTCCAAAGATAGAAAGCTCGAAGGTTTTTCATGATTATAGAGTCTGGAAAAACACTTAAAATAGAACTCTCTCAGTTCCTTTTTCATAAAATAGTCTGGTGAGACCGAAAAAGAGATAAATTATCGCCCAACAGATGCTTTCTTCAAATACTTTATCGAGCGTAAAAATAGCAAGGTCGCTCGGCTATCTTTTCATGTTTAGAGAGTCTGAAAAGAGCTTAAAGAGGACTCCAAGGGGGTTCCTTTTTCGTATAACCTTGTTGAGCCCGAAAAAGTGATAAAAGTGTGTTCGATCGCGTTCTCATATGTTTTCGAGCGTGAGAACGGACAAAGACCAAGCTCGAGGTTTTGTACAAAAACCATAAAAAACAATCAAAACATGCGATGAAGAAGAAAAAATATCCGCATCCCTATGCATGAACATTGAA
>ML788928.1:78142-124475 GCA_009831015.1 Picea engelmannii | reverse complement strand
ATTTTATGCATAGTACTTCTTCAAGTACAACCCATTCCTGGGTTCACTCAAAGGGATACCATCGTAATCTACTAACTCATAAGCCCCTTTTTCCAACACTCGTCTAATGATATAAGGACCTCGCCACATGGCTTCGAATTTTCCAGCTCCTAGCATATCTCGATCTTGTTCATAGAGGAGAACGAGATCTCCTTCGGAGAAAATGCGAGGTTTGACATGTTTCTCGTATTGGGCCTTGACACATTTTTTTTTTGAGTTTCTATGACTAGGGTAGCATTGCGTCGAGTTTCGTCTAATCACATAAGATACAATAGACGTTCTTCCTCAGCAGAAGTGTTTGGTAGGAGTTCAACAGCTAGTTTTAAAGAGGGTATCTCGCATTCAATCGGGAGAATGGCTTCCAAACCATAGACTAACCGGAAAGGTGTAAACCTAGTAGTGGACTTGATTATGTAGGAGCATCACCAACACATCAAGCGAGCCAGTGCGGAAGTGGAGGACAGCTGGACAAGCCAACACAAATTTTGAAAACACTTTGGAATTGTTGCGCAAATCTTAAATGAGCCATTAAGATGAGGTGCACTTGTATATTGTAATTGGACCTTGAGCGGATAGCTCTCATCCTTAGTAGGTAGACGACATTTAAAATAGTTAATGTAAAGTAGATAGAATTTAATTCTAGACTAGACAGTTGTAGAGCGCAAGAGGGAAACGGGATATAGACACCCTCATTGTGCATTGTAACATTATTCAGAAGCATTTGGAGCAAGAAGAAGCAGAGAGCTGTGTAAAAACACCCATGTACATACATTTGAATTAATAGAAAGCTTTGATTCAAATTCATGGTTTGTGTTGTTCTTTGTGTATTGGTGCTGAATGATAGGCTCATGAACGTTTGCTTCCTGTTATACATTTTCTTTTATATGTTGTGTATGTGATTTCATGTATGAATTGAAGTCTGAGAGGGAGATGGAATGAGTTTCAATTGTTTCTCTATTTGAGCCAGAGAATTCCTGCAAGGAGTGTAGTTGAAGTGTCTGCAAGGAGTGTATTGACAGAGGGTTCAGATAGAGATAGTTTTTGTTCTCATTCATTCAGAAGTGAAGTTGGGCATAGGAGCCGTGCAAGGAGTGCGCAGGCCAGGTAAAAGTCTCAGGGTTGCGAACTTGAGTGAAGCATTTGACAGACTGCTTCTACAGGTGTGCGCAGAGTCAAGTGACTTCAACACTTCGACGTTGTTGAAGGTCTGCCGCAAGGAGTGCGTGCAAGAGTTTTCTTGAAGGACTTGAGGTCGTGGGGAAAATCTCAGGAGGGATAGGACCTTCGAATTTATTGAAGGACAGTGTAGAAAATTTGTGCCTTGAAGGTTGGCAAGAAGCGTCACAAGTTTGCACGCAGGTGGATAAGTTCTGTGGAAGAACACTTAGTCATTTCGTGGATTGCATAAGGAAGAACGGATGATCGATATCTTCCAGGGAAAATCAACGAATCACCGTGAGACGTTGGATCTCGTGGGGGTGCAGGGGGATACTATAGATATTCCCATAGTGTTTAAAGCTCAGAAGAGGCAGATTCGTTGATCCAAGATAGCCAGGGGCATTGGATTATTCGCAAAATCACCTATCAAGATGTCGTAAGAAAGGAATCAAAGATTTGGCAATGGGAGTCGCGAAATCGCGATACGCGATATCCCGACGAATACAAGTACAGTGTGGGGCCATAGGAGTTGGTGGTGGACAGGTAGCACACTGTATCGGGGTTTGGGAAAGGTAAAGTCTCGAAACATTGGACATCAGGATTTGCGATCCCACGAAGTCCAAAATCCCGACGAGGTGACATGACCGTTGAAAAGTCAAAGCCGCGAGCTCATCATAGTTTCGGCATATCAGGACTCGGGAGTCGGAGAATCGAGTTGCTCAACACTGCGAGTGTCGATATCCTGATAGAGAAAGTCCTAACAAAGGAACGGAAGGGTCAGTGTTGACTCATATCGGGTCTCGGAGATTCAAGAGTCCTACGCTCGATCACTGACCTCGCAAGGTTGTGAAGTCCGATTCCCCGATAAGTAAAGAGAGGGGGAGTCACGCAAAGAGATCTGTGGGTGAAGATTTCCTGATAGGGAAATAGAAGGACTGATTAGTGTTCTTCGGACTGAGGAAAGAGAATATCCTGTGAGCAGGTGTGCCTACGGGTGCGACACTGCGTCACTTGACGGATGTCCGGTAAGCCCACAATGTCGAAAATAACATTGTGTGCCAACTTGTTTTGTGAATCCCTATCATTCGTCGGAGCATAGTTATGAGAACTTTGTTAATTGCTTCGACTTGGCCGTTGTCTTGTGGGTAATAGGGCATTGAGTTTTCATGGCGAAGACCCAAATTTTCCGTAAGTTCGCACATCATGAAGTTTCGAAAGTGGCTACCATGATCAGTGACGATAGCCTGGGGAACACCAAAACGAGCTATGATGTGATTATAAATGAATAATGTTGCGGTCTTTCTAGTCTTGTCAAATGTCGGCATCGCCTCGGCCCATTTCATAAAGTAATCTACGGCTACAATAATGTATCCATGCCTCCCGGCCGAGTGGGGGTGACATGTCATGAAATCGATGCTCCATTTCGCAAAGGGACCAATGGAGACCATAGGGTGAAGAGGAGCGGGATGTGACTGTATCTTGTTATTATATGTCTAGCAAGCATGGCATTTTTTAACGACGATTATGCAGTCGTTAAATAAAGAAGGAAAAAAATACCCTGCGCGTAAGATCTTTTGGGCAGTAGCATACCCAGACATATGACCACCACAGGCTCCAGAATGGAAGTAATTCAGATCTCTCTCAGCTTCGTCGAACGTTAGGCAGCGTCGAAAAATGGAGTCAATCCCCCGACAATAAAGAGTATCCCCGAGGATAATATATTGACGGGCTTAGTAGCGTATTCAACGTCGGTCAGTACTAGACAAAGTTGGCCGGAAAGTCTGGATTTGAAGATATATGATGATGTCACCATACCAAAGATCATCAGTGCTGATGAGGAAAAGGGATTCATCAGGTAATGAATCAGCTACTACATTTTTCGTTTCAGAATAGGGAATGTCTCATATCAACTCAGCAAACACTAAGGACTTCTTGGACTTGGCGCATTCGAATTCCAAGTCAAACTCCTGGAGTATCACAATCCATTTGTAGTATTTTCCCCCTATCAATTGATGTGTGAGAATGTGTTGCATAGGGTTGCAGTTAGAAATCACTGTAGTCTTGCGCGAGAGGATATAGTGCCGGAAGCGTTGGACGGCTTGGACGGCTGCCAAGGCTAGTTTTTCGACATGTAAATACTTGATTTCGGTAGGCATTAGACTTCAACTCAAGTAGTAGATAACATGTTTGTCATTAGCATCATCCTCTTGGACGAGAACCATACCAATGGTGTAATCCGAGGCAGCAAGGTAGAGGAAATAATCACGACTGTAATTGGGGGGAAAGAGAAGCGGAGCACATGTTAGGGACAATTTCAAAGCTTTGAAAGCGTTGTTTGGGATGTTATCCCATACAAAATCAGACCCCTTTTTAAGGATCCACGTAAATCCATGAGTTATCTCGGCGTAATTTGGGATAAAATGACGAAGAAAGTTTTCTTTCCCCTACAAACTTTGTAACTGGCGAAGTGTAGAAGGAGGAGGGAGATTAAGGATCGCCTCAACCTTTAAAGGATCTACCCTGATCCCTTGACGTGAAACAATAAAGCCTAGAAGTCAGCTGGATTCCACGTAGAAAACACACTTATGAGGATTCAAACGTATACGGTAAAACCGACAGTGGACGAAAATGGCTCGGAGGTGGGTTGGATGATCGACTCGGCGCATTGAGTGAGCGGGTAAATCGTTCAGATATGGTTGCACAATGTGTTTGATATCATGGAAGGCATAAGACATAGTGCGTTGAAAAGTTGCGCTAGTGTTCTTAAGACAAAAAGGGAGTTTCTGATAGGCAAAAGTACCCCAAGGACAAATAAAAGAAGTCTTATGTTGATCCTTGAGAATAATGTTGATTTGATTATACCCGGAGAAACCATCCATCAGAGAGAAGATTTCACTTCCGGCGCAATCGTTGACAATATGATCGACGAAGGGGGTAGGAAAGTTGTCTTTGGGACAAGCTTTGTTGATATCCCTATAATCAACACATACACGAATTGTGCCTTGTTTCTTGTCGATCGGGACAAGATTGGAAACCCAGTCAGTGAGAGCCACCGGGTAAATAAAGCTGGCTTTGAGAAGTTTCTCGACTTCGAGCTTCATAGCAGCCGCTTTACGTGGGTGAACTGGACGAAGGCATTTTCGGATGGGTTTAGCGTCGGGGTATGTCTTGATCTCATGTATTACAATGTTGGGGTCGATACTCGACATTTCTTCGTAGCTCCAGCCGAAGATGTCACGAAACTCTTTGAAAAGAGATGTATAGGTGACGATTTCGTCAGGGGAACATGAAGCTCCAATATGGACATTTTGGACAATTCCAGGCTTGATGGATATGTCGAGGGGAATAGTGGGCGAGATATTGCTTAAGTTCCCTTCGAAAAACACATCGTGTGTGGACTCATGAATGGTTGAGATGATGACAACGGTTGACGAGGTCAAGATCCGTTGGTAGTTCTCAATGCTATGTTGCTCCAGAAAGAGGATAGAATGATGATGTTCATCATCCCAAGGGGTGTCTTCCATGATAGACATGATCATCTCGTTTGTGGGAAAAATGACATGGAAGGGATCTGGAGACAACTCACCAAGAGAGGGGTAAGAAAGTGTTGCTGATTGAATGGCCTGATAGGCAGATTTGACCGGACTTAACAACCTTTCATTGTCGTAACGAAGATGATCTCCAGGGTCAGGTACTATCCATGGGTCATGAGATGCAGGGATTTCGTGAATCAAGGTGGATATCATGTTGATTGAAGCAATGGACGAGCATGGAACATCAGGTGTTAGAATGGGGAAAGTACCCATTAATGAAGAGTCTTTAAGAAGGCCTACACCGATGTTCTCATAACCCGGGGGGGGTTTTAGCGATGAACGGTACGTTGCCAGTACGGGTATCAGAATTAAAGAAGGCTAATTGATTGAGGGTGACTACCTTCCCTTGATGTGGGAAACGTACCACATGAAAAAGGGTCGACACAACTGTGTGCATGGAATCGATCCAACTGTGGCCAAGCAGAAGATTGTAATCAAGGGGAGCGTCAAAGACTTCCACTTCGACTTGGACCATTTTTCCTTCTAACGTGATGGGAAATGAAGGAAGGACACCATAGGGCTTAAAACCAGAGCCATTGAAGGCTTTGAGAGTGTTCTTGGATTCATTCAAAGAGGAAGAGCTAATGGCTTTCCAGGAAGTAAGAGACATGACACACATCAAGGCACCCTCATCGATAACGGTTCGACAAATGTTTTTGTCAGAGACAATCACTTGGATCTGGAACGCGAGTTGAGGGGCTAACCATGGAATGTGATCTTCCAAGTAAAAAATTATTAAATTCGTATCCATCGGGTCGATTCCACCGATAGCTTTCAATAGTGCCTTCCGTTGTGTGGGACAACTTTGAATGACTTCGAGGGCTGACATCATAGAAGGTGCTTGGGCCAGATCTTCAACAATGTTGTAGTTCTGGGTAGCATGAGCATTGAAAGCCGATTTTTGAATGATGCCCTTTGGGGGGGGTCAAAGAATTGTGTTGATGCTCGGTCATTTGATATGAAGAGGACTATTGGTAGGTGGAGTCACGGGAAAGGGTTGTACCAATGAAGGAGGTGGGTCATCAACCTTCTCTTTAGAGGGAGAGTAATCTTTGGCTCGAGTGGTGACTGCAATGTAATTCTGCTTTGAATTGCTAGTACACATCAATACATAGGATGTAGTAGAAGGTGAGGGTTGGTCATGAATGACCAATTGAGCCTATTGTTGAGACGGGAAGGGTTGGGACAAAACGACTAGAGAAGGTGGTTTTGGGGATCCTTGAAGGAACTTAGTGACCTCAGCACGTCGTGGACAATCCTTCGTGTAGTTATCATCACCACAGATAAGACAAGGGTATCGAGGTTTGCGCTTATCCCGATCGTCAACAGGTGGATTTTTGGTTCACTCTTCTTGAGAAGTATTTTTTTCCTCCTTATTCTTACCCCTTCCCTTTTTGGATTTGTTTTTACCGACTGGGGTAGATTGAACTACATTTACCTCAGAAGTCTTGCCGGTGGGAGGGGCAGGAGATGGAGAGTTTTAAACATTATAAGAAGCATGTTTGGGGTTAGTGCTTGAGACGGAATGTGGTTGGGCATGGAAAGTGCCAATCACACCATCGGCTGCATGAGAAGCAGTTGGAGTAGTTGAAGTGGCAGAAGTGGAAGGACGAGGTAAGTCAGATAGTAAGTCGTAAAAGGTACCCATTTGGGAGTAAACAAGGTCAAGGTATTGGGCACGACTTATGGCCTGTTCTTCCATGACTACTCCACACATGGCAATGTCACGACCGATGTCATTCACAAATGATTTTGTGAACCACTCTGCCAGCAACTGATCGAGGAGTTCGAGTTTAATGAGACGTCGTCTCCGTCGCCACTCATGAATGTGATCGGATATATGAGTGGCATTTTTTGTTTGAAAGAAATTAAAATCTCGGTCCCTGTTTCATAACGGATCGGTAACTGGTAGTGAGTGAGGAAAGCCATAGCTAGGGTGTTGAAGTCAGTGAAAAAACATCGGGGTAATTCTATATACCACTTCGCAGCAGAACCTGTGAGTGTCCGTTGAAAAAGACGTAAACGAATAGAGTCATCCATCAACGAGTTGGATGAACACCAGAGGTGAAAATTCATAACGTGATTGTTCGGGTTCTCTCCTGCTTTTCCGTCGAATTTAGGGATGTCCGATGGTAGCTTGGTTGGTATAGAGGGCCATTGGGGAGAGTGAAGAATTGGATCATTCAAAATCCTCGACAAGTCCGGGAGATCCAAAGTGGCCAAGAAGGGTAACTGTCGATTCACATGCGGGTACTAGTGGCTTTGGGGAGGAAGCCCCGTCGAAAAACCAGTAGGACCATAAGCAGTCTGCATATAATGTGAAGACCCAGGCAGATTCAATGGAGGTTGTAGAGGATAGTAGCTCATGGGATTGTATCTTAGAATAGGGACATGATTTTGAGCATTCGAACCCTAGATGGGATTGGACGTACCTGGATATGGTTGGCCTATATTAGGGGGTATAATAGATGCAGCTGGAAGTTGTTGCCCCCCAGTCGATTGAGGAGGATGTTGTATCATATGATTCCAATACTTGGCCAAGGATGGAGGTATGTTTTGTCCATAAGGTGGGGTCGGTCCTCCTATCGAAGGTGGTGTTCCAATTGGGGGTTGTGTTCCAATTGGGATTTGCGTTCCAATAGGAATTTTCCTGCTGAGAGGGGGTTGAGTCATACCTCCTTGGTGAAATTATCCACCAAAGGGAATCTAGTAATTTGGTGTGAATAATGGAAAAGTGCCACTAGGATTAAGACTGCCAGTAGAGGACGAGAAAATTCCACCGAAAGGGGGTTGAGGAAGTGTCGGAATGAAACCAGGAAGAGAGTGCCCAGAAGAAGAGGGACCACCAGGAGTGTCAGGTGGGGTTTGTGGAGGAGTTGAAATGGAAGCATTCAATGCATTGTATCCAGGCGGTAGTGTCAGAGTGATACTAGGCATGAGTGGTGTGTCGATGGGGGCTTGACTAACTGCGGTAATCCCGATGTGAATATTCATAGTATCTGTGTGATGAGCCATTTCACTAGGGATGGTCAAGATTTGGTTAGATCGCGGGGCGTCTGTACCAAGAAAATAATAAGCAGTAGTAAACGGTACTGTCTCTGGGTTGGAGATTTCAGAAATCACAGGTGAGATGACGGTTTCAACACCTGATCCTGCACCAAAAAGGTCCCATCTAAAAATGCCCGTAGACCAAAAAGGATCTTGGCCTTCTATCCCTGGAAAGGGTCCAACCAGTGATCTAGAAGACACAACAACTAAGTCTCTGGAAGAATTCAGTCGCATAAACTGTTGCTTGGAATCGGGGTGAAGTCGAAATTCCTCTCGAGTATTGGTAATCCATAAATTTTCTAGAGAGTCGGTGCATTCCACTTGTGGCGTGGTGACGTCTTGGACTTCACTCTGCTGAGGAGAGCCCTCAGGTGAACTTGTAGGCAAGGGTTGAAAACCTTCCAGATGCTCTGGAGACAAACCCTACATTCTAAGTGAATGACGTGGAGGAGCTATTGTAAATGAGCTACAAACTTACGAAGAAAATTGTATGGTCAACTTTGGTAAACAAACAACACGCGCTAGTAAAAAAAATCTAGAAAACAACACCAAGCAAACAAGACCTTCTAATTCTGAAGTCACTAGTTGGTGATGAAATCCAACGTCGCAACAATGAGATGAGAAGGGGCTGGGCTAGGGTGGAAAAGTTATGCTGACGACCTGCTTAACGGACTTACACCCTGGTGCAAGATCCCACACATAATCGTGGGTATACCCTCCAAGGAGCCCGAGTGAGTTTGGCCAACATCGATTCCAGGTACTGTGAAGACTTGCCCCTTCACAATCACCTTGTGTAAGACCCTAGAAAGATAGGCCGCTAAGGTTACCACTGACAACAATAACGCCTGGGGGGACAGTCGACAGTCCAATCCACATGCAAGGGCGGGGTATCTAGCCCGAAATCAACTCAAGAGGCTTCCACTCATCATTGTGGGTATACCTCCAAGTGACCCCCGTAATATGTGCAATCTCTACACCAATATCAACAAAGAAGATTGTGTAACACTGTCAGCCTGCGAACCCTCTTTTCAAAATTTTGGATTTAAGATATTTGCATGTTCAGCTGCCCAAATCAGTATAGGTGCCTGAATAGAGCTTCTTATCACCAATGTTCCCCATGTGGAGTCGCCAATTTTGTTATCGGACTAATCGGTAGGTGCGGACACTAACAGTTCTCTCTAGATCCACCTGGATCTAGAACAAAACAGGACAGGACATGACTCTTTCTCTAAGTTATGACCATTGAATTAACTAGTAGGGAGGAACAAGTAACATACCTTTATATCGCTTCCTAGGGTCTCTATTGCTCCTTCTTCGCTCCTGTGCTCTTGTGAGGTCTAGACCAAGACAACATAAACCAACCAAAGTGAAGATAGCAAAATATATTCAATCGTCAACTTATGTGTATGATCAAGGAATTACACAATAAAGTAAGAATGACTTTATGGGAAAAGGACATGCCACTGTATCATATTAATCGAAAGTAGAAGATACAACCTGATCGCCTTGATGTCGCAAGATTCATTTCGGTGTCTCTTGGTTCCAACACACACACTTGCTCGATCCTTGTATGAAGAAGATCCAATTCCTCTTGATAGAATTGCTATAGTCTCCAAGCTCCTGTTCAAGCTAAGTCCTTCACACAATTCTTTCACCAATTCTCCAATGAATCTTGCTTAACCTTTTCCATGAGAATTCCATCAATATATAGGAGAGGATGAGATGGTTACTTGGATAAGAATGATCCCACAATATCAGGGAACCCAGTAAAGAGATAACCATTCGAATGCCAACCCATTCTCTAGAAGATTCCCTTCTAGAACCATCAAGACTTCATCTTTTTCCAAGCTTTAGAACAAGTTCACACCCTAGCTATGTAGCASAGTGCGAGAATTTCACACCCTAGCTGAAGGCAGCCTGCGAGAATGGGTCATTCTCGCACCCTAGGATATAAGCAACCTGCGAACTCTCTTCAAAAATATGTTTTCTAGGAAGAGATGAATGTCATTTTTCTCAAGAGAAAGTTCTTATGAGGAGCCTGAGTACACCATCATCAATACACCATCATGATGACCAAAATCATGGGTAACAATCAGTTAGTTTCCGCACCTACCGATTTATCCTATAACAAAATTGGTGACTCCACTGGGGAACAGATTGTTTCCTAGTTAGTCTAGTTTCCCTTTCTTTGATTTCTTGATTTCTGGTCGTTGAGTCTGTGGGAGATCCATCTAGACTCTCTGGATCTGAAAGTTCACTTAGACTCTTTGTATTTTTTCCAAATTCCCTTTGATTACAGACATTCCCGCACTTCACTTGTATATAGCCTGCAAAAAACTTTGATTTTTGCATCTCACAGTTAAAACCAGTGCGACATTTTCGCACCCTACCCTTGCTAGCCTGTGAAAACTGTTGATTTTTGCACTGTAATATACTACTGGCTTGTGAACTTGTTTGTAAAAAATTTTGGATTGGGTTTTGTCATCTTTTGATGCCCAGTTTTGCTTTGATCAGCTGGATTGAACTTTTGGAGCCTATATTGATCTGTTTACATTCTGCTTGGCATTCTTTGAGTTTCTTTTAGCCATCTTTGCTTTGTTTGGTTTTGAAGGACTAGTCTCTTTCTTTGAGTGTATTTCAATTACAAAGCATTTTTTTTCTTTAGAATTGTTTAGGGAAATATCATATTTCTTCTGAATAGCTTGCTTTAAAAGAAAATTTTTAGTTTGGGTTTCTTTGTTTTAAGAAAGTTCATGATTTCTTTTAGTGAAATTTTTGAAACAAAAAGTTTTAATTTCTTTCTTTATATTAGATTGGAGGCATTCTTGCATTTGAAGTAGTGAAATTGCGTGATTCTTGGCATTTTTTGGTCTTAAATTTTGAAAAATTTTCCCCCTCATGGCCAGGGGGGCCATGAATCATGTATTGGTGTACAGTCTATTTTGCTCATTTATTGAGAATATTGATATTGATGAGTTTAATTAGATTTTGGGACATTGTGCATCTGGGAATGATAAATGTTTTCTCCTTCTCGTAGCATAGATTTCATCGAAATGAAAAGATTGCATATTCATCTCTTTGCATAACTTTTGAGTCGGTCAAAACAACATATTGTCCACACCATCTTCCTTGTGAGTAACAACAACCTTAAAAATGAAGCGCCTATAAAAATTGATTAGACATTTTTATATTTTCTGGTAGAAAACCTACATTAGATTAGTTGTAGGGCTTTGGAATAGGTGTGAAAGATAACTTTCCAAAGCTACAAACAAACATAGTATCTTGTGATAGGGAGAGTCAAATCCACTTACTACATTTTGTCCTAGGAAGCCCTTGTCACACAAGGGTCAATCACGAGGTCGCATTAAGATTGGTAGCGTTACTCACCCTAATTTGTTGGTCTTGGTTTAGAGATTGTGCATATTATGGGGGTCACTTGAAGGTATAACCACAATTGTGAGTGGAAGCCTTTCGAGTTGATTTTGAGCTAGATACCCTGCGTTTGCGCGTGGATCAGACTGTCAACTATTTTTCCAGGCATCACTATAGTAATTGGTAACCTTAGTCGCCTATCTTTCTAGGTCCTTTAGACAAGGTGACTATGGAGGGGCAAGTTTTCATGGTACCTGGAATCAACATTGGCCAAACTCACTCGGGCTCCTTGGAGGGTATACCCACGATTATGTGTGGGAGCTTGCACTAGGGTGTAAGTCCATTAAGCAGGTCATCGATGTAACTTTTCCACCCACTCTATCTCAACCCCTTCTTACTTTGTTCCTATGGTGTTGGATTTCATCACCAACTAGTGTGCTCATTGTGAGAAGGTTTTGTTTGCTTTCTTGCTTACTAGATTTTTAACGTGGGTTATTTGTTTTCCCTAGCGGACTCTAGATTGGATTTTTATTTTTATGGCGTCAGTTCCCGAAATGACCAATGAAGGAAATCCTTTTCCAGGGGAACCTTTTGTTTATCCTTCTTATGGAAACATCGGTCCTCCTCATATTGCTACTTTGAGCCTTCCAGGTCTCACAATTGGATTACCGGTATGGTTTTTTTCCACTCAGGTAATCCCGAATGTAGTTAGTGCTTCAGTAGAAAGCACTTCCCCCCAAGAGCATCAACCTCATGTTGATCCTTCAAATTCTTCACCAGTAAAGTCTTCTTCGCCTTCTTTGCTTGCAAGGTCTCCTTCTGTTTCATCTTCTTTGTCGACTGATAATTCTGAAGCTATTAACCTGATGAATAAGAAGAAGAAGAAAATAAAGATTAAGAAGAAGAAAGATAAACAAGGGTCAAAACCTCCAACCATTGTCAAACATGTTGGAAAACAACCAGTTACTATTACTCGTGCTGGGAGTGTTGAAGATGTCAATATCACCCAAACAATTCATAAGCCCAAGTACCCTTGCAGGCTTTGTAAGGGTAGCCATCTTCTTAAGGATTGCCCTGGTCTATCCAAGGTTATAGAAGTATGGTCTACACACCCTGACCAACCCATGTCGTCTGCCTCTGAACAACATGCTGATGACCTCCCGTCAACTAGTCACGATACCATTGGGAAGAAGAAAAGTAGTGTCAAGTTCATGTGTATGTTATGCAAAGGGAGTCACCTAACTCACCTTTGGCCTCGTATGGACAAAGCCTTGAAATTACTGGAAGACATGATTGTTTCAAAGCCTCAGCTCCCAGCTGCTTATCATAAGATTTCTCTCAATCCCCCTGTAGTTGATGGAATGATCACTCCCGACCCTTTGCCGGTCAATCCAATCGATCATGTCATCAATCTGGTCACATCCTTAGTTGAACCAGTTGACAAAGTAGTTGATCTGATATCATCCTCAGTCAGTCCCGCTCTCCCCTTAGAGAGTAAAACTAAAGCGGTCGATCTGATCCCATCCTCTATCGATCCCACTCTCCCGTTATAGAGTGTCACCCAAGTGGTCAATCCATTTCCACTTGTCGACCCAATTCTCCCCTTGGAGAATGCAACCCAAATGGTCGATCTGATCTCATCATCAGTCAATCCTAATCTCCCGCTAGAGAGTAAACCCGATATTGCCCATTCTTTTCTCGTTGATACAAAATCTACCATGCCAAGGGCTATTCCTCCTTCTCCTGTGGAACCCCCTCCAAGTTATGAGGCCATCTATTTCGATTGGGGTGTGATAACTAGACCTTGTCTTCCCTCTCACATTCCTTTCCAGATTATAATATAGCTTTGTGGTCGAGACGTTCCTCAGACACTGATAGATGAAGGTGCATCTGTTAGTATCTTGTCCTCTTTTGCTTGGCAAGCTTTGGGTTTTCCTCAGCTTGTGCCAGTTACGTAGAATTTGTTAGCTTTTAACAGAAAAACAGACAACCTTTAGGGACCCTCCCTCAGTTTCCTGTAACTTTGGGAGGGAAAAATGTCTTTATTGATGTCATGGTAGTCCAATACCCCTTGGATTTCTCTTATCTCCTTGGGAGAGACTATGTCTACGCCATGAAAGCTATTGTGTCCACTCTTTTTCGTGTGATATCTTTCCTACACAATGGAAGAATTGTGACTATTGATCAACTTTCATTTGTTGGCCCTGACTTGACCTCGATGACTCCCTTAAATGGTTCATAGATGCAGTTGGTGTCACCCTTGCCATAGGTCAATTATGTGGCATTGTCTCCCATGGCTTCAACTTCTGGTGACTTAGATCCGGTAGTTGACATGGTTATCTCTTCGATAGGGTATTTAGAGCTTGATCTCCTTACCCCTGTCACAACTCTTGACATGTGTTCCTTCTAGAGTGTGTTCCTTCTGACTAGTGAAGATCTCTTGGAAGCCATGACCGAGTTTTGTCCCTTGACATGGTGTCCTTCTGGAGCATTGTCCTCTTGGAATCCATGATCAAGAAGACTTCGAGGATAGTTTTTGCGTCTCTGAGGTAACCTCATTAAAAAATGAAACGTAGGTCTTTGAGCATTTTTTTTTGATTTCAACCTCGTTAAAAAGTGAAACCAGTTACGAGGTTAGTTTTTGCGTCTCTATGGAAACCTCGTTAAAAAATGAAATAGAGGTTATGAGCATAGTTCTTGTTTCTGTGTCAAGCTCATTAAAAAAAAACAAAATAGTTTTACCCCCTCTCTATTTGGATCAAGTCCTTCGTCTAGTATTTGAAGCTTCATTTCATTCTCCTTTGCAGTTGGATGAAACGAATCTTGGGGGGCATTTGCCTCAGCCTCTGGACTTCATGCTGAAGTTGAGCCACTAGCTTCTTAAGCTAAGGGCTAAGTACCAACCATCCCTGGATAATGCGTTGGGAAGTTCAAGCATAGTTTTTACTTTGGTTCAAGCTTGTGTAAAAATGAAACCACCTACCTCAAGCATAGTTTTTCACTGGTTCAAGCTTGTGTAAAAATGAAACTAGGTTCAAGCATAGTTTTGATTAGTTTTTAAGCTTGTGTAAAAATGAAATCTATCCCAAGCATAGTTTTGTTTTGTTTTAAAGCTTGCATAAAAATAAAAACAATCCCGAGCTTAGTCTTTGTTCTTTCTCATGCTCGTAAATACATGAGAATAAGTTACCAATCTTAGTCTTAGTTCTTCCTCGTGCTCGTAAATCAATGAGAATGTAACTGAGTATACTTTTATCACTTTTTTGGACTCGTAAAGGTTATACAAAAAAGGAACCCACTAGAGTTCCCTTTAAGCTCTTTTTAGACTCTCTAAACATGAAAAGATTGCCGAACGACCTTGTTCTTTTCACGCTTGTTAAAGTATTTGAAGAAAACATTTGTTGAGTGATAGTTTATCTCTTTTTCGGTCTCATTAGACTACTTTATGAAAAATAAACAAGGAGAGTTCTCTTTAAGTGTTTTTCAAACTCTCAAAATATGAAAAACCCTCGAGTTGTCTATCCTCGGACTCGTTAAACAAACATCAAAAGACCCATATGGGACCGAACCACTCCTTCTTAGGGTTCATTAAACATACTCTAAAGGACTCATATGAAGGATGAGCTTACATTTCAAGCATATGCTATCCTCCTCAAGCTTGTGTAAAAATAAAGAGGTACTCGCCAAAAATGGTGGGGGGGGAATTTGGAAAGAATTGTGCCTAAACCTGTATTCCATGGAAGAGTCACTTTTGAACATGAAACCCTTTCACTCACTTTGTGTCTAGGTTGTAAAATCCACTCGTCTCTTGATCATACTCCTTTAAGATTACAAATTGGTCTGTGATCCCTGTTGTTGAGTCATTTCTTCCAAGATAGTTGTCGTGTCGTCAATATGTTCAAAGAGAAATTCAACCTGGAAAGAATTCTATTGCGTTGGCCATTTCTATAGTCCTTAAAGCCTTCTATTGCATCTTCCATCCCTGAGTCAGTCCTGAATCACTTGTTACTATGATCTACATCAAATCTTGTTACTTGTTTCGCATCATTGATGTGGGATACATTAAGGCCCTCCTGTGACGAGTCTTTTCATGTCGACTTCAACTCATTATCCAGAAATTAGACTTAGAAACTAATTGGTACCTTGGAACTTGCATGCATCAATGGCAGGTTTCCTCGCTTTCAACACTTGGTTTTCATTATTGACTCCTGATCGAGAGATTTCACTGAGTGTTCGACTTCAGCTCATTAATTCACATTCATTGGATTGTACTAGTGTACCTTGGGATTCATTGACATTAATGGTGATTTCCCTCGCACTTGTTAACGATATTCATTAATGACTGATAATCAAGTGGTTTCTACCATGTTCAACTTCAACACATGTATTCACATGGTTAGATTCGTACTATAGAGTGATAGAGATTGAAGACCCTGGGTATCCTCTTTTTGGTCCAGGTTGCGATGGAGTATGTATGATTTGTATTTGACACATAGATCCATTTTGTATGTCGTGTGGCTATGTTCAAATTTGAGTCTTTAACACATAGATCCACAATGTATTTCTGGTGGCTATGTTTAGATTTGAGTCATATTGGTATGGATCCACAGTGTATGTTTGGTGGCCATGACCTATCTTACTTGACATGGATCTTTGCATGTCAATTTATGATTTGATTCATTTTTATTCTAAGTATGGGAATGCCTACCTCAGTGATGATATATTATTGTACTGCATTTCCTTGTTTGTTGGCAGGTTTCCAAACGACTGTTCCTTGTTCCCTACACACACTCAACAAAGTATTTCAACTATCACTCTGTTCTAACTTCATACTTTGTGGGGCTCTCTGTTACACATTATTTTCATCATCCCTATGACCGTTAAGGATGTAAACCTATCTGTAGTCTTCAGAGGGGTCAGTGGCCTGAGTTCCTGAAGAAGGAAGGGAGAAAAACTTTTCTTGAGAAAAGAAGTTGCATTTTCCTTTGTGAAAACCCTATTAAAGATGATTTCCGCATGCTGCACTATGGCTAGGGTGCGAGAATGCCTAATTCTCACAGGCTACACCATAGCTAGGTTGTGAGAGGTTCACAGGTTTCTATATAAGCAGGGTGAGAGAATGTTCATATGTGGGAAAAACGAGCATCTTCTCGATGCTTCTAGAAGGAGAAGATTCCATGGTGAGGTGGCATCCGAATGGTTTGGATCTTACTTGCTTTCATGATTTAGTGGGATCATCCTAACCTCCTCACCTTATCCTCTTCAAGTTATAAAAGGAGAGGAGCTCTCATGGAGAAAAAACTTGGATTTGGCTTGGAATTATTAGCTTGGTTAGAGTGGCTTTGAGTTTTGCCTTTGTCAAGATAGATTGTGAATATTATCATATCTATACTCCCAAAATTATTGGAGTGGAAGTGTGTGGGAAATGAAGGAAAGTTGGAAGGGACCTTACGACATCAAGGCCATGGTTGTAATCTCTCTTTCACATTTAATATGATACAGTAATATGATTCTTTCCTATACAACTTGTTGTGTTTTATTGTATGATTCCTTGATCACGTAAATAGGTTTATATTGAGTTTATGTTATTACTATCACTTTGGTTGGTTGCAATATTTTACAGGTTCATAATTGTATGAGTGTTGGAATGGAGCTAGGATGGAGATGGTGATAGGAAGCGATGCTTAAATGGTATGCCACCTGTCCCTCTTTAGTTAGTAAATTCAATACCTAAAACTTAAGGAAAACGTCATATTCTGGTGTGTTTTGTTCTAGATCTAGGTGGATCTAGGGAGTTCAGTTAGTGTCACACCTACCGATTTATCCCATAACACCCTTACTAGCTTCTCTTCTACCCAAACCCTTGAACTCATTGGGTACATTAAGCACATGAAGGTCATCATCCTCATTGACAGTTGAAACACCCATAATTTTATTCATCGTCACATTTCCTAGGAAGTCAATTGTTATATCCGTGCTGTCAACAATTTTCAAATCATGATTTCCAAGAAATGTGGTGGGCATTGTGAAAATGTGTGCCTACAAATTGGTCAGTACCAGTTGAAATCTCATATGTTTTCTATCAACATGGGTGGTTGTGACATTGTGCTCGATGTTGAATGGTTACACAGTATGGGGCCCATCCTCATGGATTTTAAGGAATTAAATATGCGATTCCAATAAGAGGGACAACAATTTAAGTTCCAAGGAATCACAGTAGGCTACCCTAAGATAATTAGTTCCCATCAAATGAAAAATCTCCTAAAAAAAGGTCATTTGGGAATGATTTTCCAGCATTCCATTCAAGCAGTCAAGACACCTTATGCGCATCTTGACCTCCAATTAATCCTCTGCAAAAACCAAGCCATTTTTTCCACTCCCCATGGACTTCCCCCTTCCAGTGGTTTCCATGATCATTCCATTCCTCTAGTACCGGGTAGTGTTCCTCCCAATGTCCTCCCTTATTGTCATCCCTTTGACTATAAAAACGAAATTGAGAGAAATGTTCAAGAATTGCTCGAAGTAGGTTTTATCCATCCTATTACCAACCCCTATTCCTCTCATGTGGTCATGGTACTCAAGAAAGAAGGCACTTGGCACATGTTCCTTGACTTTCGCACCCTCAACAAACTCACCATCAAAGACAATTTTCCCATTCCTGTCATTGATGACATGTTGGATGAGTTGAATGGTGCTCAGTACTTTACTAAACTTGATCTTCGTTCTCTCTACCATCATATATATATGAAAGAGGAACACATTCTCAAAAGTTCCTTTAGAATTCATGAGGGTCACTATGAGTTCTTGGTCATTCCCTTTGGCCTATTTAATGCTCCCTCCACTTTCCAAAGTCTCATGAATCATGTTTTCCATCCATTTCTTCGTCATTTTGTCTTAGTTTTATTTGATTATATTCTCATCTATAGTAAAACTTGGGAAGCCCATCTCTCCCATGTGGATCAAGTTCTCCATCTACTCTCTCAACACAAACATTTCCTCAAACAGTCTAAATGTGCCTTTGGATCCTCTAAAGTGGAGTACATGGGTCATATTGTCAGAAAAAATGGTGTATGGGTGGATCCTAAGAAAATTGAAGCTATGAAGGATTGGCCTTGCCCTAAAACTCTTAAGATCTTATGTGTTTTTCTGTGTTTAACTGGGTATTATCACAATTTTTTTCAGAATTATGGAAAAATTTCTGCACCTCTCACTTCTCTCCTTAAAAAGAATGCTTTCACTAGGACTCCAACCACTGATCTATCCTTCCACACCTTGAAAGAGGATATGTGCACTAATCTAGTACTGGACCTTCCCAACTTCACAAAGACTTTTGTCCTATAATGTGATGCTTCATGGGAAGGAATTGGGGTAGTCCTCATGCAATATGGAAAGCCTTCAACCTTCACTAGAAAAAACTTTCAGAGAGACATTTGGGCCAATCAATCTATGAAAAGTAAATGTTGGCTATTTTGCATGTCGTGGATCTCTAATGTCCTTATCTCTTAGGGAAATGCTTTCAAATTAAAATTGATCATCAGAGTCTCAAGTATTTTTTGGAACAACGAATTTCATCCCAAGAAAAACAAAAATGGGTGACCAAGCTATTTGGAAATGATTATGAGATCATTTACAAGAAGGGATAATAAAATTTGGTTGTTGATTGTTACACCTCAATATTGCTCACTTCGATAAGTGTCATAAGTGTCGCATGTTCCTCTCAACTGTCGCAAGTGTCACATGTCATTCACAAGTTTCACAAACATCAAACAAAGCATACTGCCATGATGACGACACCAAGGAGACATTTAGAATACCTCAGACACTTGATTTGGAGGAAGGAGAATGATTAAATGAAGTCAAGGAACTCTTACCACCTGAAAGGAGCTCTTAAACAAAGGTTTTGAAAGAGAGCACTCCCCTACATCAGCCTTAGGAGCGCTGGCACTCCCCCAGAAGCTACTGGGGAGCGTTATAATGACAAACCACTTCTCTGCAGGAGCGCTATCCATCCTTGGAGCGCTGGCGCTCCCCTTGAGCCTCCTAGGGAGCATTATAGCTCCCTGATGCCCCTTTTAAGGGAGCGTTGTCTAATCTGGGCAGTGGTTGGATCGTTGAGGAGAATAAGGGAAGGATATTTCAAGTTTGGAAGGCAGTTGCATTCAAATTCTTGGTTCAATTAGAAGATCCCTAATCTGAGGAGAGAATTCCTCAACCTACCCTAAAGATACCTCAAGAGGTTAAGATTCTCTTAACATATATAAACAGGCTCTATGATGGTGAAAAGGGGGAAGAATTGCTAGCATGAAACCTATGATCTCATAGGAAACACACAGTGAACTAAAGGAGAGTTATCAGTGAAGTTGCTATCATCCAGGTCATGGATCTTTCGAGCAAGGGTTAGGCAAAGGGGACTTGACGAAGCTGTCGCACTCGCATCTACGATTGTAAGTACTGTTGTCGTTACTCTCATTAATATGACACGCTTGGCCTGTTTCTTTCTAATTTGTGTTTGATCTTACATGAACTTATCGTTGATAGATAGATCTATTTTCAAGATAATATCAATAGAGTAGGAAGTAGTCGTACTTTGTTTGTTTACAGGGCTCGTCGAGGAGCGAAAGATTGGAGCTCAACTCGGAGCGTGGAGGGACAAACATCGATAAAGAGGTACTTCTATTCTCCTTCCTCTTCATGTATTAGTTTGTATAGATTTGAAAGGAAGTCAGTGTCCACATTAAGCATTTTTTGTCTTAGAGTTTAGGGTCTAGCTCTTTGAGGCAATCTACCTGTCCGCAAGGAGATTTTCCTACAACAGAAATTGGCGAATCCACTGGGGATAGAATCAGAACTTTCTTAGTTTTGATTTTTCCTCGTAGACCTTGTCTTACACTATGATTGTTTTCATACCTTGTTCACCCCTTCATATCTGATTGCACTTGCTGATTGGCTCTTTACCCCATCACACTCAGCCTGATTGTCAAATTTTGACTGAAATTTTGGATTTTTGGACTTTTTTCCGAGCTTTAGGACTCCAACGCTCCTTTAAGCTGCTGGATAGAGCTTTATAATGCTCTAGTGGCCCTTATACCAGACCGCCAACCCTTTTTTCCTAAAATCTCTTCAAAAATTGTATTTTTTGGAGGTCCAAACCCTATTTTTTCACTTGCTGAGATGCTTTGTGATTCAATGCTTCTTCTTTTGACCTTTGACATGCTTCCTCCTGAGAAGTAAACACCTTATTGTTCAGATTTTATGCCCTTCTTCATTCTTTTTGAGTTTTTGCTGTTGAGAGCTTGAAATCAATCCCTTACTTTCTTCTCTCCTATCCGACTGAGCGGGAACTCTAGTGAAGGACATCTGAAGTCTGTAACTCTTCTCATTTGGTTCTTTGAAGGTCATCTGATCCAATCTCTTTCTCCTTCTTTTTGCATTTTGGGTTTTCTTTCTCTTGTTTGATCGCAAAAAAAGGGTGTGTTGTTTGTGCGAAATCTTCATATTCTTGTCTGAATCTCCTTGATCTGAAAGGGTAGTTGGCAAGAGAAATTTTGCATTGACTTGATTATCATTCGCATACAAACGACAAAAGTACATCTTAATGATTAGTTTGCATATTAGTTTGTATTTATGAAATGTTGTAGCATCATATTGGATTTGATTGAGAACAAAATTGTTTGAGGGCATTCCTTATCAAGTGTTTGATAGTGAAAACGACTCTTCCTCTTTCCCTTAAATAGGTATTCATTGAAAAGAAATGATTGCTTATCATATTTCATGCATATTTTTGGGAATTGAGTCATCATTCCATCAGTTTCACTTTTGTACACCCTCTGAGTAAACAACAGCCATTAAAATCAACGCTTAACTAAAATTTATCAGACTTTTTACATATTTGTTAGAAAACCTACATTAGTTTAAGGTGTAGAGCTTTGGAATAGGTTGAAAGGATAACTTTCTGAAACTATCAAACAAACTTAGTATCTTGTGGTAGGGAGAGTTAAATCCAATTGTCGTATTAGTCTGCCTAGGATCCCCCTCTCACATAGGGGTTACGCACGAGGTCACATTCGGGTGAGTTACGAAGATTTTCCCTCCGTGGTTCAACTGTTTGTAGTGGTTGAATCGTATATTGGGGGTCACTGGAAGGTATACCCACGATTATGTGTGGGAGCCTTTCAGGTTGATTTTGGACTTGTTATCCTGCCCATACGTTCAGACTGGACTGTCGACTGTACATGCCCAGGGGCTGACTACTAGTTGGTGACCTTAGTAGCCACAATATTTAGGGTCTCACACAAGGTAACGGTGAAGGGAAGTCTCACAATACCTGGAACAGACGTTGGTCAAACTCACTCGGGCTCCTTGGAGGGTAAATCCACAATTACTGTGTGGAAGCTTGCACCAAGGCGTAAGTCCGTTAAGCAGGTCGCCAACGTAACTGATCTACCCACTCTATCCCCGCCCCTTCCTATTTTGATCTCACGACGTTGGATTTCATCACCAACTAGTGGTTTCATCGTAGGAAGGTTTGTTTGATTGATTGCTTCTCAGATTTGTAGCGTGTGTTGTTTTTTTTACTTAGTGGACCTTAGGTCGAGTCAGTGTTAATGGCATCGAATCTCGAGAGTACCAATGGAGGAACCCCTTCTCCTGGAGAACCTTATACCTTTCCTTCATTTGGAAACTTTGGTCCTCCATATGTAGCCACCCTGAGTCTTCCAGGACTCACTATTGGATTACCATTTTGGTTGTTCCCCACTCCGGTGATCCCGAATCCTCCCAATGTTTTAGTTGCACCTAATACTTTAGATGTCAATACACCACCCACACATCAACCTCACGTCAACTTTTCACCTTCTTCGCCCATTAAGTCTCCTTCCATTTCTCCTTCTTCGCCTAGTGAAAGCTCTAAAGCAAGTAGCCAGGTTGATCAAAAGAAGAAGAAATGAAAAGAGAAGACGAAGAAGAGCCCGAAAAGGATAAAGGCCCCAATGACATCAGATGTTGGCTCTAAGAAACTAGTTACTGTTAATAGTACTGGGAGTGTTGATGCGGTCAACAAGATTAAAATGAAGACTCCAAAACCCAAATTCCCTTGCAACCTTTGTAAGGGTGACCACTTTCTGAGGGATTGCCCCGGTCTTACCCAGGTCTTAGAAATGTGGTCCTCCATGTCATCGGACTCTGTCGGTCATGTTGATGATACCCCGTCAACTAGTGATGTTCAGGTTGGTAAGAAGAAGCAAACTGTCAAGTTCCCTTGCATGTTATGTAAAGGTGATCATTACTCTCACCTTTGTCCTCGTATGGACGAGGCTTCTTCTCTTTTGGAAAAACTTCAAATTCCAAAAGGTTATCGTAAGCTTTCCCCTAACCCGTCATTAGTTGATGGACTGGTCAATCTGGTTCCATCCTCGGTCAGTCCGGTTGATCAGGTGGTCAATCTAGTTTCCTCCTCGATTGAACCACAAACCTAAGTAGTTGATCCAGTTCTGTCATCGATCAACCCCACTCTTCATCAAAAGAGTGACACCAAAGTGGTCGATCTATTTTCATCCTTGGTCGATCCCATTCTCCTATTAGAGAGTGACACCAAAGTGGTCAATCTGTTTCCACCCGTCAACCCCATTCTTCCCTTGGAGAATGAAACTCAAGTGATCGATCCAATTTCTCCATCGATCGATCTCATTCCTCCATTGAGGAATGCTAAAGTGACTAATCCAGTCCCTTCCTCGGTCAGTCCCACTCTTCCTCTGAAGAGTGCCAAAGTGGTCGATGCAGTTTTGCCATCGGTCAATCCCATTCCTCCATTGAGGAATGTCAAAGTGACTGATCCAGTCCCTTCCTCAGTCAGTCCCACTCTTCCTCTGAAGAATGTTAAAGTGGTCTATCCCAGTCCACCATTAGTTGATCCGATCCAATCATTGGTCGATCCTACTCTCCTTCTAGAGAGTAAACCCAATACTGCCCATGTATTTCTCGTTAATACAGACTCTACCGTACTGGGGGGCATTCCTCCTTCTCCTGTGAAACCCCCTCCAAGTACTAAAGCCATCCTTTTTTATTGGGGTGCACTAACTAGACCTCGTCTTCCCTCTCACATTCCTTTTCAGATTACAGTACAGGTTTGTGGTCGGGACGTTCCTCAAATGCTGATAGATGAAGGTGCATCCGTTAGTATTTTGTCCTCTGTTGATTGGCACGCTTTGGGTTGTCCGCAGCTTGCACCGATAACACAGAATCTGTTAGCTTTTAACAGAATAACTAGTAAACCTTTAGGGATCCTTCCTCAGTTTCCTGTAACTTTGGGAGGGAAAACTGTCTTTATCAATGTCATGGTAGTCCGAGACCCCTTGGATTTTTCTTTACTCCTTGGGCAGGATTATGTCTATGATATGAAAGCTCTTATATCCACCCTTTTCCGTGTGATATCTTTCCCTCACGATGGAAGAATTGTGACTATTGATCAACTTTCATTCATCGGCCCCGACTGGGTTACCTCCCTAAGTGGTTCTTATATGCAGACAATATCACCCCTGCCGCATGTCAATTATGTGGCGTTGTCTCCCATGACCTCAACTTCCGATGATTTGGATCTGGTAGTTGACATGGTGATCTCCTTACCCCTATCACAACCCTCGACATGTGTTCCTTCCAAAGTGATTCTCTTCCATCCGGAGAAGATATCTTGGAAGCCATGACCGAGTTTTGTCCCTTGTCATAGTACCCTTCCAAAGAATTATCCTCTCGAAAGACATGATCAAGAAGCAACAATGAGCATAGTTTCTCTTCTCTATGGAAATCTCATTAAAAAATGAAACAGAGGCCCACGAGCATAGTTTCTCTTCTCCATGGAAAGCTCGTTTAAAAATGAAATAGAGGTCTTGAGCATATTTCTTTTCATGTGTCAAGCTCGTTAAAAAATGAAACAGTCACCTCTCTTGAACCTTCTTTTCATCCACCCTTCTCCTTTTTCTCATCTACTAGAGAAATTGGTCACAACATCAAAATCAATGAATGAATTGAAGCTTGGAGGGCATGTCTCCAGCCTTTGTTGATCATTCTGGAGTTAAGCCACTAGTTTTCATGCTAGGGGCATACCGAGCTTAGTCTTTGTTCTTTCTTGTGCTTGTAAATACATGAGAATTCATCCGGGTAGACTTTTATCTCTTTTTCAGACCTGTATGGATACACAAAAAAGGAACCCCCTGGAGTCTCCTTTAATCTCTTTTTAGACTCTCTAAACATAAACAGATTGTCGAGTGATCTTGCTTCCTTTCCCAATCGTTAAATGGTTTGAAAGGGCGTCTTTCAAGTGATAATTTATCTCTTTTTTGGCCTCACTAGACTAACATTACGAAAAAGGACAACATTTGAGTCATCTTTAAGTCCTTTTCAGACTCTCTAAACATGAAAAGATTACTGAGCGACCTTGTTCTCTTCATGCTCGTTAAAGTATTTGAAGAAAACGTCTGTTGAGCGATATTTTATCTCTTTTTCGGTCTCGTCAAACTACTGTACGAAAAAGGAACCGAGAGAGTTCTCTTTTAAGTGTTTTTCCAAACTCTATAATCTTGAAAAACCTTCGAGTGTTCTGTCTTTGGACTCGCTAAAACACACATCGACAGGTCCATACGGGATCAAACCTTTAATTCTTCCAGTTCGTTAAACAAGGGAAGAGGAACTTACTGAAGGTGAGTTATATCGAGCATGTGTTATCCTCCTCGAGCTCATTAAATCAAAAAGAGGTACTCATCTATCTGGATGGGGGAAAATTTGAAAGAAGCAAGCCAAGTGGTCTCTTGAGAACATCACCAAGCAATTCTTAGAGTTGCCCTTGAACACGACACTTTTTATTTTGCACACATTATAACCCGCTGAACCTCTGTACTGAGCCAATCCTTTGAGTTTCTTTCACTCCTTTGGATCACCCGACGCAAGTCACAACATCCACTGCATCATCAAGTTTTGGTCCATGTCATGTTTTGCTGTTGTGCCTCAGTGTTCAAGGGAAGTATCTGCCTCTAGAGTCAACCATCCCAAGTATCTTGTCTCAAAACCCATGTCAGTCCATGTCCATTTGATCCGCCAATTACATCTCTATGTCCGTTTCATGTCTTTGATGGGGGATACATCAAGGCCCTCCTTCGACGAGCCTATTCCTGTCGACCTCAACACATTATCCAGGAATTAGGCTTAGAAACCAATTAGTACTTTGGGACTTGCATGCCTCAATGGAAGGCCTCCTCACGTTCGACAGTAGGTTTACATTATTGACCTCTGATCGGATGATTCCACGGATGTTCGACTCCAGCTCATCCATTCACGTTCGTTGGAATGTACTAGGGTACCTTGGGAATCATTGACATTAATGGTGATCTCCCTCGCACTTGTTAATGGTTCACACCATTGACCGGTAATCAAGTGGTTTCTGCCATGTTCGACATCAGGACATCTATTCACATGGTTAGGATCGTACCACATTGGGATCAGTAAGAAGACCCTGGGTTGAGTGATCACTTTGATATATGCTTTGCCCAGGCTGCGAAGGAGTTTCTCTTGGACAAATGATGCATACACTGTTACATAGATCCACTTTGTATTGGTCGTGGCTATGTCTTGTCACCTCGTAGATCCACTGTGTATTCTTCGTGGCTACGATCAGTCCAGGTCATCAGTGTATAGATCCACATTGTATCCCCGGTGGCTATACCTTTTCATCAATACAATTATGGATCCGCAGAGTATTTTATGGTGGCCATATCTTGCAAGTCTCGATCACCCAAGCATAGGTATGCCTGCCTTGGGTTTTGAAATATGTCATGATATTTGTTGGATGTTTGTGTGCAGCTTCCGTTAGGTTCTTCGAGTCTATACCCTTGCTTGAACATCTACAAAGCATTTCAGTTATCAGTTCGCATCTTCTAACTTCATACTTTGGGGGGAAATCTATTACACCTCAATATTGCTCACTTCGATAAGTGTCGTAAGTGTCGCATGTTCTTCTCAATTGTCGCAAGTGTCGCATGTCATTCACAAGTGTCGCAAACATCAAACAAAGCATACTGCTATGATGATGACACCAAGGAGACATTTAGAATACCTCAGACACTTGATTTGGAGGAGGGAGAATGATTAATTGAAGTCAAGGAACTCTTACCACCTAAAAGGAGCTCTTAAATAAAGGTTTTGAAAGAGAGCGCTCCCCTACATCAGCCTTAGGAGCACTGGCGCTCCCCCACAAGCTACTGGGGAGCATTATAATGACAAACCACTTCTCTGTAGGAGAGTTATCCATCCTTGGAGCGTTGGCGCTCCCCTTGAGCCTCCTAGGGAGCGCTATAGCACCCTGATGCCCCTTTTGAGGGAGTGTCGTCTAATCTGGGCAGTGGTTGGCCCATTGAGGAGAATAAGGGAAGGATATTTCAAGTTTGGAAGGTAGTTGCATTCAAATTTTTGGTTCAATCAAAAGATCCCTGATATGAGGAGAGAATTCCTCAACCTACCCTAAAGATACCTCAAGAGGTTAAGATTCTCTTAACCTATATAAATAGGCTCTATGATGGTGAAAAGGGGGAAGAATTGCTAGCATGAAACCTATGATCTCATAGGAAACACACAGTGAACTGAAGGAGAGTGATCAGTGAAGATGATATCATCCAGGTCGTGGATATTTTGAGCAAGGGTTAGACAAAGGGGACTTGAGGAAGCTATCGCACTCACATCTACGATTGTAAGTACCGTTGTCATTACTCTCATTAATATGACATGCTTGGCCTGTTTCTTTCTAGTTTGTGTCTGATCTTACATGAACTTATCGTTGACAGATAGATCTATTTTCAATCTAATATCAATAGAGTAGGAAGTGGTCGTACTTTGTTTGTTTACAGGGATCATCGAGGAGCGAAATATTGGAGCTCAACTCGGAGCGTGCAAGAACAAATGTCGATAAAGAGGTACTTCTATTCTCCTTCCTCTTCATGTATTAGTTTGTATAGATTTGAAAGGAATTCAGTCTCCACGTTAAGAATTTTTTGTCTTAGAGTTTAGGGTCTAGCTCTTTGAGGAAATCTACCTATCTGCAGGGAGATTTTCCTACAACATTGATGCTCTTTCCAGGAAGTATGAAGAACAAGGGTCCCTCTTTTCCCTCTCCTTCATTATACCCGATTGGCTCCAAGTTGCAATTGAAACACCATTCTCCAAATTCTCCATAGAACTCTTGGTACAATGAAGAGCTTCACTACAAAGGTCATATGTATTTAAGAAAATATTTGCAACTTAAATCCATAGTGCTTGCCAAGATTCATGCTTCATCTATAGCTGGGAATTCAGGTTTTACCAAAACCTATGAATGGGTCAAACATTCTTTTTCTCTAGGATGGTATGAAATAGGATGTCCACACATTTGTGGCTGAATGTGATGTATGTCAATGCAACAAGGGAGAAATAGTCAAAGCCTTAAGCACACTCCAACCACTTCTGATTCTCATTTCTATTTGAAGGGATATTTCTATGGGTTTCATTGTTGGCTTACCTAAATCGAACAATAAGTCATTCATCATGGTCGTAGTCGACCACCTTTCCAAATATGCTTGTTTATGTGCTCTTCAAAACCCATTCACCACATCCACAATGGCTATAATTTTCATGGATAATATATTCAAACTTCATGGTATGCGTCATTCTATTGTCTTTGACAGAGATCCAACTTTCACCAATAAGTTTTGGCAAGAATTGTTTAGGCTCCAAAAAACCCAATTTCATCTTAGCACCACTTATCATCCATATATTGATGGACAAATTGAAGTTTTCAACAAGTGTTTGGAAACATATTTGTGGTATTTTTCATCTGACAAACAAAATCAATGGGGTCAGTGGTTACCCCTAGCTGAATGGTGGTACAAAACCTCTTATCATAAAACTACTCGCATGACTCCTTTTGAATTAGTCTATGGAAAAAATCCACCATTTGTTCTCTCATACATTCTAGGTCTGTCGAAGGTTCAAAAGGATGAAAAAAATCTTACATTCCAAGAGGCCATTCTTCGTACCCTCAAAGAAAATTTTGTCATGGCTTAGAATCGCATGAAGCAACAAGTAGATCAAGGTCATTCCAAATGCCAATTTTCTAAAGGGGACTAGGTGTTTCTTCGTCTACAACCTTATAAGAAGACTTCACTCAAAGAGGAACATTTTCAGAAACTTTCTCCCAAATTTTATGGTCCATATACCATTCTCAAGTGAGTGGGGAATGTGGCCTACCAATTAGCTCTGCCTAGTCATTCTAAGATCTATCATATTTTCATTTCTCGTGCTTAAAGAAACTGATTGTAAATAAGTGCTAAACTTAAACCAATCTCCTTGAGTTGGATGAAGAAGGTTCAATTTGGTTTTAGCGACAAGCAGTTTTGTACCAGCAAGAGCATCGCCTCCATCAATGCACCATCAAGGAAGATACAAATCTAGAAAATGCCACTTGGGAGATGATCACCATTCTGCAACAATTTCCTTATCTCAAGCCTCAAGGACAAGGTTGTTCCTCAAGAAGGAGGGCATGCTAGGGACCTAACCTCCCTAACCCCTCACATAGGTATAATAATATGTTTTCCATGTAATAAAGGCCAACATTAGTTAATAAGACCTATTTAATAAATGTGAACAAGTCAATGTAAGAAGACCTAATAGAAGCTCCCACTTCTAGAAATATCTTCCTATAGAATGTTATTTAGAAGGTAGAATTAGTATAAATAAAAGTAGGAGGTATGAGAAATCTTTGTATTGATAATTATTGTAATAGAGCATTTCTTTATTGGAGGTTTCCCCATCGAGGAGGCAAGTGAACATTACTTCCTATCAATAAAGGTATTCTTTTGGTTATGGTTCTCTACATTTTATTGTTCCACTGGTATTTTCTGCAGTATTTTTGTTTCTTCTTAATATAATAGATCTGGTACCTAAAAGTGTCCAAGCAAAAGGACAAATACACTAGACATCGTACCTTAATGCATGAACAAATAACTTTAATGATGAAAGGGGAAGGTGAGAGAAATTACCTTGAGAACACTTCCAAGTGGAGCATTTCACCTTTATATGGCCTTATAGTATCCTTTTTCTTCGAAGAAACCTCTAAGAGTGCTTATATAACCCTTGAAAAATAACTAGAAAATCACAAAGAGAGAAGTAGATACTCAACATAACTCTTCATCCAAGCTTCTCATTAATCTCCAATGACTTGAACTGGAGGAGGATTCTTCCTTTTATAAGTGAATCACCTCCTCAAATAGAATAAAAAACCATGTGATATCTCAAAACCACGAGCTCCAAAACCATTATCTCGTTCAAACCATGGGAAAATACAAATAATAATAAAATACATCCCATAGTATCCTCACAAAGTGAAATGACCTTCTAGAAGAGGACAAAATACAATGAAGAAGCCACATGTGTGGACAAAAATAGAAGCTAAGAGAGGTGCACCCCTCAAAAGTGATGCCCATGTCTAAGGTAATGGTCCATAGTCAAGTCAAACAGTCCAATAACTCGAACATACTTTAACAAGACTCCTCAAACAAAGGAATAGTCCACATGTAGAAAAAACTCCTCAAAACCCTCACACATGTGATCCATTCAAGCATAGAAATAATCTTAAGAGGTATGTGTGGGCTCATCAAGGCAAACACTCCTCAATTAATTATCCAATAAAGATGCCACATCATCATGGGGTCCAAGTCTACATGTGAAACCACCCCTATAATGTGTAGTCACCCTCTCAAATGCATTAAATACCCCCATATATGGTCCAAGGAGAGTAAATAATGCATGTGAGTGCATGCGAACACATGTAATATCTAATGAAAGAATGAGGATGCATATAAATGGTCCATGTGGCATATTGATGACATGGCATCACTGTCATGGATCAATGCAATGTCATAGATGCCAATGCAATGAAATGTATCTTGATGTGATACATGAATCCCAAGTCACATGTCATAAATCCCAATGTCTGTAGAAATGGCCATATATGAGTACATGAATCTCAATGACACATCACAAATCCCACGGTAGTTTCATGGATCTCGAGGCATGGTACACATATCCCAATGCATAATACCCACTTGAAGTGATAGATCTACCCTCTTAGCAAGCCATTAATTGGTAGCACCTGGTGACATCTCTTAGCACATCATAACAAAGGGGGTTAGTTTTAATACTTTCCTAAGTCTTACCAAGGGGAACAAGATTGACCCTTATACATGCATCAAGATTCAAGTCCCGAGACAATCTATATTTTCTAAGTACCTAGGTGAAAGATAGGAAATAATGAGTAATAATGGCAAAGGGAAAATGGGAATGGGTTCATGGGATAAGCCTCAAAATCTTAGAGGTGCACAATTCTTATTATTCATTTATTTATTCATCTACCTTGATTTAGCTAGGATGTTTTACACATAATTTCCTTCTATAGGGAGCTTAGCATTAAGTTGCCATCCTCGACACTGTTTCTTACCACCCATTTAGGCCTTTTTATTTAAATTTTCAGTTGATCAAACAAGTCTCTTTTATTTAGATATTCACAAACAAACCATGAACTAGGGGCATTGGCCTCATAATGAGGGGCTATTTATCATGCTTTATATCAAGCTTTGGACTTTATCTCTTCACCTATTTTCCTTATTGTCTTTATCTATGTAGGCTTTATCGGTTTGACCTTTGAGAAATCATACATGACCAAGATGTAATTTTTATATGGTTGGAATGAATGATATTGGGGAGGTGCAAAACTATTAGCATGGTTGGGATATGGACAACACTATCTAGCCTAAGCACCCAGTAGTACATGTTAACCCAATAAACAAAAAACTTCTAACATTAAACATGCTCCCCAAGGTACTACGAGGAAAGTAATAAAAACATGTAGTGTTATGAAGTGCCAATAGACATTGTTAGGTGTTTATCATTTTACAATGAGCTAAGAATTTATGTCATCATGTCCAAATCGACATTGATACATGTAATATAAAATGTATAAAAATTGGACCATACCATACCATACCATAGTGCATCTATCATTTGAGGAGTGGTGATGAAAGTGAGCTACACCACAACTAATCTTGCATGATCATGCATCTGGTGGAGATCAAGAGAAATGTGTCTAGATATGGAAATGATTAGTGTGACACCTGATGCAAGAAGCCACATGACACCCTTTCAAGGGTATCCAAAAGTTGTCACCCATGGGGGGGGGATAACAATAAGTAAGAATATGTATATATAGAGGTTAACATAGTCATTGTGACTGTGTGAACATATGATTTGGTTATGTGATTGCACTTGGGTTATTGAAGGAGGTTTTATTATTCTTTAATGAGTTATTGTGTAGGTCATCTTTATTATCTATTTTTGAGTTGTGCTCCACATTCACATCTTGTGTAAATTATGCTTACTATAGTTTATTATGTTATCTTAAGTATTTGATACATAACATTTGGTATCAAACTAGACGATCCTTGGGTTTGGCTTCTTCAAAAGTGTCATCATACCATTTTTTCTAACTTGAATTTTTTTTTATCTTCATTCTGTGAAATTTTCAAGGAGAATAGAGGACACATAGACATAGATTTGATCAAAGTTTTAAATTATGGTTCACTATACTTTGAAAGGTATAGGTTAGTAGTTAAAGTTTTTTGGAAAAACCTGTATGGGAGTTTATGAAACAACCGATGTTTAAAGTGGACACTCCACCCATCCTTAAGGACACATAAAGATCTAATAGTGGTGAAGAGAGTGCCAGTGATGATGATTTATAGGATGAAAAGTGAAGATCAATCAAAATAATTAATAATTTTATCTAATGATTGTTATAAAGGATCGTTAGGAAATTAAATATAAAAATATTTGTATATAGTAATAGGGTAAATTAATGAAGTGATCAAGTGATAATTAATGAGATCAAAGGTAAGATATGACCATTGGGAAATAATAAAAAAGAATAAAGAATAATAGGAGAGGAAAAAGGGGGGATTGTTAAATTAATTAAAGTGAGAATTAAATAGATAAGATATGATGTGGAAAATAATTAGGGAGAGATAAAATTAAGTAAAATAAAATTATGTAAAATAAAAACAATTTAAGAGATTTAGAATTGGATAATAGATAAGTTAAAAGGGGGGTTACAAGGAAAATTGGGATAAAGATGCAAGGGAGATTTAGAACGAGAGTTAATACATTAATTAACGAAAAATTAAAAGATAAGAGATGATAAAAGTGAAATATTTGATAGTGAATAAGGTGAGAGAAGTTGTAAGTTTATAAGATTTACAGGGGGAGGGAGGGGGGTTTATTGAATGGAGAAAGTTTAAAATTTTTAGGCCACAAATTAAGATTGGGGGAGGGGTAGAATGGGTTAGGTTCAATTAAATAAGAAGAAAATTATTGGTGAAAAATGTGATGAATAGTAGGTTTTTGACTAAGTTTGTAGCCATCTTCACAATTGAAATTATTTGGATGTTTTCCGATTTCAAGTGTTTCCTGAATGATATGAGATGGATAGAAGGGGGCAGAAGAAATAATTTTGGTTTTTTCAAAGAAAATGTGGTGCTTGGAGTTGTGAGAGTGTTCAGTGAGTGTTGACTTAGAGATGTGATTTTGGTGAGTGTCATCGATATGTTCCTTGAGGCGGGATTGGAAGGATATTCATGTTTGGACAATGTACGACATTCCACAGGAGCAGGGAATCTCGTAAACGCCTTGGCTAACCATGAGATCAGATTTTTTCTTAGTTGATATGAACAATTATTTAAGGATTTTGTAGGGTTTGAAAATAGTTTTGATATTCTTTTTTTCTAACAACTTAGATATATGATTAGTGAGGCCTTGGATGTAGGGAAGGGAGACCATTGCAAGTGGTATAGGTTATGGAAGTTAGGCTTTTGACTAGCTATGAAACTAGTCTAAAAATAATGTTCTCGATAAAACAATTATATTTCAAGCTAGAGAAATCCAAATCATGTTCCACCAGTGAAATTGTAAATAAAGTAGACCATAGAATTTTAGGTCCCAATTTCATAATTATATCTACAAAATTGGATATGTGACACACTATACAAATTTTATCTCCTAAAAGGTACCTAAATCAACAAGTTTGGGGAAAGTTACCATAACATTTTCTTGGTGTAATATCCCCCAGTAGTGCTCTAGTTATATTATGAATTGTAATCATGTTTTGTAGGTTGGAGAGCTGGGTATTGATAAGCAAGTGGGCTTATGTGTTTATTAGGCCAGAGAGCCTAAGTGTTATAGGCTAGGAGCTTAGTTTTGTATATGTAATTATGTATAACATTAATAAAGATTAAACATTGTTGTGTGCAGACCGACCATGAAGAAAGAGTGATGGGGGACTAAGCTTCCACAAGGTGGGTAAGGGAATGGGGGTTGAAAGGGTGGAAAGAGGGGATAATATTAGGGACTTAAGTCCTTGAGAATAATATTTTATTATTATTCTAAAGCTAGGTGACAAAACATGTTTTTATCCTAAATCCTGGGAGAGGCAACACATGCATCTCCAAGTGTGCAAAAGGAAATGCATGCAGCTCCATAAAGACAAGTGTCGACCTCGGCACATGCAGTTAAAAGATGAAGCGTCAGGTGAGTTTGGGGTTGGTCCTCCATTCTGCCATCGACTGTCCGAAACTAAGAATTCCATCTGGTCTCTGCATTCATCCTCCTTTCAATCATTCATTGTCTCAATTGTGGGGTGGATGCATATGATCTCGGTATACCCTCATCCAGCTCTAAAACCCCAAGCCTGTGATGTTTTCTTGAGAGGCTGATACACCTCTATTGGAACTGTTGAGTCTGTGTTTGACCTCTATGTGGATTCCTTGTCTCGCACCCTGAAAATTAGTGGCAAACCTGTGGATTGCGCCGTGTCACCCGTGTGTTCCATGAGCCCATCCTATCCGCTCTTGCAAAGTTGAGCCCATACCTAAACTATCTTGGGTTCTTGCCTTCTGTGTTTCCTGAGTGGAATTGACCAGTTGTTGTTGCTATTATCCTCACCTTACGTGAATTGGGTTGAAACTAGATGAAGAAGCGGGTTGTTAGGACTATTGTAGAAGAGGCAAGTTGTCAGGCCTGTGAAAAACTCTCTCCAGGTGAGAGAGTCTGTTGGGAAGTGGTTTTCTCCCAGAGAGAGTCCAGCACCAGCTATGTAGCTCTGAGAATTCCTAATCTGTCCTGTTTTCGAGACCCAGAGAGGGAGGTGAAGCACCGATGGACTTTGCTTGTGAATGTGTATACTCCTGGGTGGAATAGGCATGTGGGGAATGAGAATCCGTGAGTAGTGGGCGTAAGAAGGCTCCTGGAGAGAATCCTTCTGGTTGCATTGTGCAATTTTCCTATAACCTCAGCCTAGTCTAGGATTCCCTTGCCTTGGGTGGATCTTGGTCCCATCTCAGAGGTGACCCACTGCTGAGCATGATGAGCAATGTGGTCTAAGGCTAGGAGGTTCATGGAAGGTCTACACATAGTTGGTGGAGTTATTACAGTTTCAAAGATAAGTATATTCATGTGTTTTAATTTCAATTAAAATGCATGTCTGTGATGCTTGCAATATTATCATGTATTCTGATGCAATTATGAATTACTGTTAATTCAATTACTTCTGTATGTTAGTAGTAATCCTATGTTTACTCTGTATTGTTTATTTAAATGTGTTAAGTCATTTAAATTCATCTAAATGTGTGTGTGTGTGTATATATATATATAAGTGTTATTCCGCGTAGTAGCGTTACCCGACAAGTGGGTTGATGGTCGGGGGCGTTACAATATGGTATCAGAGCACGGTTCCATGTTGAGCTTGGATGGGCCCGATAAGTAGTCTTTGGACCCAAGGTTTCGAGAGGAAATTGTGTCTAGAAGACTAATTTCAAACACTAAAATGTTTATGAGTGCCAAAGGGTTACTTGGTCGTGTTACGAAGCTCAGGAGAAGAAGTGGTAGAATAAAACCACAACTGACATGGTATTTGACGATAGAGAGAAGCTATCAACACTTGGGGTGTTGGAGCCATAGGATGTGTTTGGAAAAAATAAGGGTCCTTTTACGACCCTCAGATCTGGAGAAGGTGCAGGAAGGATATCCTGGAAGCCTTTTGGAGTTCGACAATCAGGAGAAGCAGGGTGTGTAGAGACACAAAATCCTGAAATCTGAAGCTCCAAGGTCCTGGAAGAGATATACACCATAGATATGAGGGGAGAGCTCAACCATTAGACCTTGTGGAGTCGTGCTAGGGTTAGTCGCGAAAACCCTTCAGAATTCAGGAAATCAGAATATTGGAAATGAAGAGAGGTGAACACCTCCGAAGAAAGAAATAGTGAAATAGATATCGACCATTTATTGTGGGAGAGATAAGGATCGTCGATGATCCAGAGATAATTCATCTATCGGGAGAAGCAGGGTGCGTTGAGGCACAAATCTCCAAAACCTAAAACTCTGAAGTCCTGAGGAGATCTACACCATAGATCTGGGAAAAAGAGCTTGACTGTTGGATCAAGCAGCAGAACAGATTGTAATTTCAGGAGTTTGGTTGTCAGGAGAGGAGGGATGTGTCGTTGCACAAAATCCTAAAGTATGAAGTTCTGAAGCGAAAGGTTGATGCATTGGGGCCAAATGATGTCACCTGGGGTGACGTGGACCTTCCTAGGTGTGCCACGTGCCAGTGGGTTCTGAAGAAAAAGGTTTACATAGTGGGGCAGGATGACATTCTTCTGGGGTGACGTGGACCTTCCTAAGTGCACCACATGTCACCACCGTGTTTGGTGACAACTGTGCTGTGGGCCCAGAGGATAGAGGAGTCGAAAGTTCATAAGTCACGATATTGGAAGGAAGTAAGCATGAAGGCTTTTGACACCTGAAACCCTGAAATCCCAAAGTCAAGCACTTATTGGTCTAGAGTTTGGTCACAGCCCGTGGTTGCAAGTGTTGAGGCTAAGAGAAAAGGGATAAGGCCTGAAATTGTTATAGAGCCTAGCAGAGCTCGAAAAATTCATGAAAAATGAACGTTTTTCTTAAATCGTGTTGGTTTTTGAATGTTGTAGGAATTGTTAAGGAATAATGGCATGACAAATTCCAGTTGTCTGCACATTGTGATGCAGAAGTTCAATAGGTGCCAGAACTGAATAGAATTTCCACTGAGTGCAAAATAAATGGAAGAGGCATGGAATATTTCCAGTTCAGAGAATGAAGCAAAAGGAATGGATGTTCATTTGGGAGTTGAAGGGTCAAACTCCAATGGGCATGGAGAAGAGATAGATAAGGAGGGAAACATGATGCAAATCATTGAAATATTGTAGAAATATGCCCAAACTCACCAAGCAAATAGCAGAAAGCTCATGAAAGATTAGGAAAAACAAGTTGAATTAAACATAAAGTTGTTAAAGAGTTTAAAAAGAATCGAAAAGAAATTGGAGAAGGAGAGTGACTCAAGAAAAACATGGAGTTGTAGGACTCCTGAGAAGAAAATAAGATCAAGGATTGTTAGCAGACATCGATGTTTCTCCCCAAAGCATTCCAATAAGGAAGCATGTAGTAGTTCAAGCCCATCTCCTACTAGAAAGCATAGGGGGTCTGGAGTGGATGAACTGAAAGGAGAAATGAATAATAATAATCCTCCTACGTTTGATGGAGAACATAAGAAGGAGGAATATGTTGAGACATGGTTGCTTGGCATGAGGAAATATTTTCAACTACATAATTATTCCTCTCATGTAGAAGGAAGAATTGTGATGTATCAACTGAAAGGAAAAGCATCCATGTGGTGGGATCAACTTGTGCAGGTGCAGAACATTAGAGAGAAAGATATCACTTGGAAATAATTCAGGAGGTATTTTGAGAAGAAATACTTGACTAAAAGATATTATGACAGAAAGATGAAAGAGTTCTTTGAACTCAAGCTGGGTAGCATGACCATTGATGAGTATGAACATAGGTTTTTGGAGTTACTGAAGTATGTTCCGTTCATCAAATATGAGACTGTCAAGATTCAAAGGTATCTGAGTGGACTGCCACCTTCCATCGGTGACAAGATTCAGTATGATGACCCTAAGACTATGGAGGAAACTATAAGAAGAGCGAAATTATTATATGAGCAGGAAGGAGAAAAGCCTACTTTTTGGAAGGCTTGGGATGACAAGAATAAATTCCAGATGGATCAGAGGAAGAAGGAAACTAAGCCACCCTTTTTCAGAAATAGTCCTCAAGGATAGCCATCATTTAGAGAGATGATAATGGTTGACGTAGGGGAAAAAAGGCCAAGGAAGACACCCATTCAGTGTTGGGGCTGTCAGGGAAACCATAAGTACAAAGATTGTCCCCACAAAAATGGCAAAGTGAGAGTTTTCCATAATGTTCATCAAGTTGAAACAATGGAGGACATGGGCAGTATAATTCCAAGGATCTACGCAGCCCTGGACAACAAACAAGATGAATATCAATCGCACATGATTGAAGTGGAAGGTATGATTAAAAACCAACCATTTACTATTTTAATTGATTCAGGGGCTAGCCATAGTTATATAGATCCTAGAGTGTTGGGAAGTTTGCATTTGTCGAGAAGAAAACATGAAAATTCTTGGTTAGTGCAGCTGGCTATAGGAACCGAGAGAAGAGTCATTGAGTTAGTTAAGTCCTGTCCAGTGGACATGAATGGACTGAGCACAAAGGCTAAATTGAACATTCTTCCTTTAGGTTCTTATGGATGTCTAATTAGGATGGAATACTTGGACCAACACCATGCCATATTGGACTGTTTTAGGAAGGAATTCACCTGCCTCGATGAGGAAGGGAATTAGAGAACAGTCCAAGGAATTCCCAGAGCGGTTGCTATTAGAGAAATCTCAGAAATGCAACTGAAGAAGTGATATAGAAAAGGTTGTCAATTATTTGTAGCCCATGTGGAGGATACATCTAAGGATGAAGTCTCAAAGATTGGAGATCATGTGGTACTTAAGGAGTTTGAAGATGTATTTCAGGAGGTACCCGGACTACCCCCGAAGAGAGATATTGACTTCTCTGTAAACTTGATGCCTGGAGAAGCTCCAGTGTTGAAAGCTCCTTACAGAATGAGTATGCCAGAGTTGAAAGAGATGCAATTGCAGCTTGAAGAGATTCCGAAGAAGGGGTATATATGCCCAAGTGTGTCACCTTGGATTGCCCCGGTCCTGTTCGTGAAGAAAAATGATGGGACATTGAGATTGTGTATCGATTTCAAACAATTGAACAAAGTGGTTGTAAAGAACAAGTATCATTTGTTGAGGATTGATGACCTCTTCGATCAATTGAAGGATGCGAAGATATTTTCAAAGATATACCTCAGGTCGATATATCACCAAGTAAAGATAAAGGATGAAGACATCAACAAGACTTCCTTTAGAACAAGGTATGGTTATTACGAGTTCACAGTGGTGTCATTTGGGCTGTCAAACTCACCTGTTGTTTTTATGTGCCTGATGACTGGTGTATTCAGGGACTATCTAGACAAGTTTGTCATATTCTTCCTGGATAATATTCTGGTGTATTCCAAGTTAGAGGAAGATCATGAACAACATATGAGGATGGTGTTGCAAGTGCTAAGAGAGCACCAACTGTATGCCAAGTTGATCAAATGTTCATTTTATCAGGACCAGATCCATTACTTGGGGCATATTATTTCGAAGGATGGGATAGTTGTAGATCCTGAGAAGATTGAGGCCATCAGAGAATGGTCAATGCCAAAGAATGTAATGGAATTCATATCCTTTATGGGTCTAGTTGGTTATTACAGAAGGTTTATTGCAGGGTTATCAAGGATAGCTCACCCTATCACTTCCTTGCAAAGGAAGGAGAAGAAGTTTTAGTGGACAAAATATTGTGAGAGAATATTCCAACAATTGAAGCAACTCTTAACCAATGCTCCAATCCTGAGGATTACAGATCCAAATGAAGACTTTGTAGTGTGTACAAATGCATGCAAAGAAGGACTGGGAGAATTTCTCAGTCAGAATGGATTCATAATTTGTTATGAATCCAGAAAGTTGAAAGAGCATGAAAGGAAATATGCAACTCATGATTTAGAGTTGGCATCAATCGTTCACGCTTTAAAGAAATGGAGCCATTACTTCATGGGAAGAAGGTTCAAATTGAGGACAGACCATAACGGTGTGAAGTATTTGTTTGATCAACCAACCTTGAATTCTAGACAGAGTAGGTGGTTGGAGTTTCTCTATGAGTACGATTTTGATATTAAGAATATCAAAGGAAAGGAAAATAAAGTGGTTGATGCACTCTGCAGGAGAGTACATGAATTACATGCTACAACCACTAGCATGTACCAAACTTATATTAAAGGAAGAATTTCAGAAGCTGCAAATACAGATTTGCAGTACAGGGAGTTGGTAGAAAAGCTACAACAAGGTGAGATGCCACAGAAAGTGGAAAACTATAAATTGGAAACCGATGGAACACTTCTGTACAAGAACATAATTTATGTACCTAATGTCTAGGACTTGAAACATATGATTTTGCATGAAATGCATAGTGCCTTATGATGGACACCGTAGATATCAGAAGATTGTGGCAGTAGTCAAGAGATGTTACTTTTGGCCAGGTATGAAGAAATATATTGTTGAATACATTGCCAGATGTATGGAGTGCCAGAAGGTTAAAGATGAGAACAGGCACCCAGCAGGGTTGTTGCAACCTTTATCCATTCTTGAGTGGAAGTGGGAAGTGGTGACAATGGATTTCATCACAAGATTGCCCAAAATAGGAAAGAAGCATGATTCAATCATGGTGGTAGTGGAAAAGCTTATGAAAGCTTCCCATTTCATTCTATTAAAGACTACTCACAAGGTAGAAGATGTTGCCGACATCTTTATGAAGGAAGTGGCACGATTGCACGGAATTCCCAAGACAATTGTGTTTGACAGAGACCTGAAATTTACCTCAAATTTTTGGAAAGGGTTATTCAAGGGGTTTAGAACAAATTTGAACTTCGATATAGCCTATCATCCTGAGTTGGATGGGCAGACAGAGTGGGTGAATCGAGTAATAGAAGACATACTAAGGATGTATGTGATGGAGAAACCATCGAAATGGGAAGACTACCTACACTTGGTAGAATTTGCCTATAATAATGGGTATCAAGCATCGTTGAAGATGAGCCCATTTGAAGCACTTTATGGAAGAAAGTGCAATACTCCAGTAAGCTAGGATAATCCAGCTGACAGGGTAGTAGTTGGGCCAGAGTTTCTCAAGGAAATGGAAGAACAAATGCTAAAAATTAAGCAAAATTTAAAGGCTGCCCAAGATAGGAAGAAAATTTATGATGATAAAAATAGAACCCATAGAGATTTTAAAGTGGGTGATCATTTGTTCCTGAAAGTAAAAGCCAATAGAATTTCCCTGAAGCTGGGAAGCTGCTCCAAGTTGGAAGAGAAATTTTGTGGGCCATTTGAAATCCTAGAAAGGATTGGGCTAGTTGCATATATGCTTGCATTAGTTGCATATATGCTTGCATTACTTGCATCCATGACTGTACATAATGTGTTTTATGTTTCATTTCTTAAGAAATATATACCTGATGCTAATCATGTAATTGATTGGAATGTGATTCAGGTGGAGCAAGAAGGTGTCCTGCAAGTGCATCTTATGTGCATATTGGAATGGAAAAGAAAACAGCTCTGGAATCGATCCATAGGGCTTGTAAAGGTCCAGTGGACCTGGTACGGTCTTGAGGATGTGACATGGGAGCATGAGGATGCTATGCAAGCAGAATACCCACATCTTTTTGAAGATTTCGAAAATCTTGTTGAGGCTCTGTAAAGAGTTGCACTAAGGATAGTGCAAAAATAAGGGGTGGGGATTGTAATATCCCCCGGTAGTGCCCCAATTATATTATGAATTGTAATCATGTTTGGTAGGCTGGTGAGATGGGTATTGATAAGCTAGTGGGCTTATGTGTTTATTAGGCTAGAGAGCCTAAGTGTTATAGGCCAGGAGCCTATTTTTGTATATGTAATTATGTAGAACATTAATAAAGATTAAACATCACTATGTGCAGACCGACCACGAAGAAAGAGTGATGGGGGACTAAGCTTCCACAAGGTGGGTAAGGGAATGGGGGCTGTAAGGGTGGAAAGAGGGGCTAAGATTAGGCGCTTAAGTCCTTGATAATAATATTTTATTATTATTCTAAAGCCAAGTGACAAAACATGTTTTTATCCTAAATCTTGGGACAACTCCAAGTGTGCAAAAGGGAACGCATGCAGCTCCAGGAAGACAAGTATCGACTTGGGTGCATGCGGTTAAAACCTGAAGCGTCAACTGAGTTTGGGGTTGGTCCTCCATTTTTCCATCGACTGTCTGAAACTGAGAATTTTGTCTGTTCTCTGCATTCATCCTCCTTTTGGTCGTCTGTTGTCTAAAATGTGGGGTGGATGCATTTGATCTCTGTATACCCTCATGTAGCTCTGAAACTTGAAGCCTGTGATGTTTTCTTGAGAGGCTGATACACCTCTGTTAGAATCATTGAGTCCATGTTTGACCTCTGTGTGGATTCCTTGTCTCGTACCTTGAAAATCAGTGGAAAACTCATGGATTGAGCCATGTCACCTGTGTGTTCTATGATCCCAGCCTATCCACTCTTACAGAGTCGAATATCTGAACTGTCTTAGGTTGATACCTTCTGTGTTTCTTGAGTGGAATTGACCAGTTGTCATTGTTGTTATCCTCACCTTACGAGAATTGGGGTGAAACTGGTTGAAGAAGTGGGTTGTTAGGCCCATGGTAGAAGAGGTAGGTTTTTAGGTCTGTGAGCAACTCTCTCCAGGTGAGAGAGTCTGCTGGGAAGTGGTTTTCTCCTAGAGAGAGTCCAGCACCAACTACGGAGCTCTGATAATTCCTAATCTGGCCTATTGTCGAGACCCAGAGAGGGAGGTGAAGCACTGATGGACTATTCTTGTGAAGGTGTATACTCCCAGGTGGAACATGCATATGGGGAATGAGAGGTCGTGAGTAGTGAGTGTAAGAAGGCCTTAAATAATCCTTCTGGTTGCATTATGCAGTTTTCCTGTAACCTCAACCTAGTCTAGGATTCCCTTGCCTTGGGTGGAGCTTAGTACCAACTTAGGGGTGACCCACTGCTGAGCGTGATGAGCAGCGTGGTCTAAGGCTGGGAGGTTCGTGGAAGGTCTGCACGTATTTGGTGGAGTTAGAATAAATGTGAAACTATAATAGGCTAAAATTTTAGACTTGTAGGTGTAAACCTTTTAGAATTACATTAGGTGAAAGATCAACTAGTAGAACAATCTCCAAATCAGGGTTTTAAAAGGTATGTTGAGCTAAAATTAGCATAAATTTCGATTGGAAAGTCATATTGAGGTGATTCAAAATCCCATGAAAGGTGGAAATATAGTATAATATATTGGTTAAAGAATAATAACTATCTGGGACATCTATTTTGAATAGTGTGAAGTTGTAAACTAAGGAATTTGATTAAACCCTGAGAGATTAAGGACAAGATATGAGGGCACCAACATTTTTTTAGGACATGGAATGGGAATTGGTTATAGGGAGTGGATAAATATTCAAAAGGAAAATTGGGAAAGTTTTGACCTTGTTCTCCATGGAAGTTCTTATTTTCATGGGGTAGTTTAATGTTAAGGTCCTAACCCGCACATCGGTAGATCAATGTATTCAGATGTAATAAAGGTCAATATTAATAAGGCCTTTCAATAAAATAGAATAAGGCGGATGTAAGAAGACCTAATAGAAGCTTCCTCTTCTAGAAGGATCTTCCTCTAGATGCTTCTCTTAATAGACATAATTAGTATAAATAAGAGGCGAGGGTATGAGAACCCTAGCTTGGAGATTATTGTAACAGAGCGCTGCTCGACTGGAGGTTGCCCCCTCGAAGAGGCCTGTGAAAATTGCTTTCTGAATCAAAGTGCTTTTCTATTGTTATTTCGTGTATCATTTTTGTGTATTGTGAAGATTATGTTGGATATTTTACTGTTATTCTGCCATTTCTAGCATTATATTTATGTTCTGTATATTTTATATATCTGGTATCTTGCAAGTGGTATCAGAGCACTTTCCTTGGCAGAAATTGTGGGTATTTTTTTTTCCCAGGATAGAGACGTATTCCGACGTCTTTAAGCCACAAAGATCTGTCATTACACGCATAAACCCGCGGTTGAGGGATTCATACACGTAGGAAATACAAGTGGTTCTTAAGCACACATCTGTTGGACACCCTTATAACCCCTGTTGGTACCCCTTCGAGTGGTAGTGCATCAGACAACACCTATGTATGGATTGGCCTAGATTTCTTGAAGCCCTCTTTAGATAAACCTATCATCCACCGGACTGCTATAGTGTCACCGAGAACAGCACTAGGGAAGATACTCTCTAGTACCTGGGTAGTCGGGTAGTACGGCTAAGGGTACGATCTATCCTCCTTAGTTAGTGCCCTGAGATATTGGGCCGAGTACTACTGTTGGACCTCACACATATATCAGAGAGCTATAGCACAGGGAAAACCCTTGTCTATAGAACCCTTGAATACCTAACCCTTGGGGAACATAAACAACAACATAAACAAATTAAACCGGCGAGATCTATTGACGTGCATCTGTGTTCGCATTGCTAAGTAAATACTCTCTGGTTCAGAATTTGGGGATTTTAGCACTGCATCATTCTTCACACCAAAGTATAACCACGCAGCTGTACAAAAAAATAAATAAATAAATAAAATAAAATAAAATTCACCATTATTTGAGACCTATTCCATTAGACTCATCTCTTCTCCCTTATCACATTCATCCATATCATTTTTCTGCAAAAAATTTTGACCCCGCCCGCTCCCTTTCCAGTTCACCCATCATCATGGCCCATACCTGTAACCAAGAACTAGAGTCGCTTCAACACCTTGCAATCTGGTTTACTTGAGACCCAACAAGAAGTGCAACAACTCAGTGTTACTATTTCCTCCCGTGATGCCTCCATAAATGTAGCCATGCAGTCCGCAATGGCAGAAGTCAAACACGAACTAACCACCCATCTTGAATCTATCTTTGCATCACTCTGCACCAAACTCAAAATCCCTATAGATGACTCTTTTCCTGAGGCACATAAAAAGACCGAAGGTGAAACTTCTTCCCATTCCTTTCAACCCCATCACTTTCAAAGGGACATACACCTTCTGCGAGTGGATGTAACCAAATTTGATGGCTCAGACCCCACTGGATGGGTCACACAAATGGAACATTATTTCTCTCTCTACAACATTAAAGATGACTTGGCCAAACTCCGGTATGGTGTTCTCCATCTAGATCAAGAACACTGGCAATGGTGGCAATGGAGAAAAACTTCTCGTCAAGGATATATTGCTTGGACCCAATTTGTTGCTGAGATTTATGAACGCTTTGACACTGACACCAACCATTTGGGTTGTTTGACAAAATTGAAGCAATCAGGCACAATCAAAGACTTCATAGTTGCATTTGAGCGTCTGGCTTTTCGAACATAGGGCATGACTGATGCTTTCTTTCGAGAGTGTTTTATCAGTGGCCTCAAGGAGGAGATTCGGGCCCATGTCCTCATGGCTTGACCTACGACTTGGGTGGAGGCTACCAAAAAAGATAAAGAAGCACAACAATTTGTTTCCTCTCAAAACCGTAAGCCTTCCTTTATCCCGCGCCCTAAACCAGTGAACCCCACTACTCCCTCCGCCCCATTAAAAATCCACAAATTGACCAGGGCTGAAATGGCTGAACGCCAACTCAAAGGCCTCTGTTATAATTGTGATGAAAAATATTTCCCATGCCACAAATGTAAGGAACAAAATCTCTTTATGTCCATCTCTGAGGATATTCAAGAAGAAGATGTTAACACTCCCCCTGTGCCCGAGTCACCAGAAATCTCTGACATAATCCCTCCCTCCGACCCTCCCAAAGTGGAACCGATTATTTCCCTCAATGCTCTTACCGACTTCTCTTCCCCCCAAACCCTCAAGTTAATCGGTTACATCAAGCAATGAAAGGTCATCATTCTGGTTGATAGTGGCAACACCCACAATTTTATTCATCGCCGCATTGCCCAAGAAACCCATTGCTACATCCATGTTTTCAACAATTTCCAAATCATGATTGCCAATGGTGGTTCTATGAAATGTGGCGGGTGCTGTGAAAATGTGCGTCTCCAAATAGGTGACTACCACCTCAAATCCCATATGTTTGCTATTGACATTGGCGGTTGCAACATTGTGTTGGGCACATACTGGCTAAGGACTTTGGGTCCCATTCTCATGGATTTTCAGAACTTAACCATGCAATTCGACCAAGGAGGCCACCAATATAAATTTCAAGGCATCATTGTTGGTTCACCTGAGATCATCAGTTCTCATCGCATGGAAAAACTGCTCAAAAAAGGTCATTCGGGTGTCATTGCCCAACTCCATGCCATACAAGCCACAGAGACACCACCAGTGCCCCAAGACCTCCAGACCCTCCTTTCTAAACATCAAACACTATTTTCCACTCCCCAAGGACTCCCCCCTTCCCACGGTGTCCATGATCATTCGATTCCCCTTGTCCCGGGAAGCCTTCCCCCCAATATACGTCCATATCGCCACCCGTTTGCACAAAAAAATGAAATTGAAAAAATGGTCTAGGAACTCCTTACTGTCGGAGTCATCCATCCTAGTACGAGCCCTTACTCCTCTCCGGTCGTCATGGTACTGAAGAAAGAAGGTTCTTGGAGAATGTGTCCTGACTTCCGTGCTCTAAAAAAACTAACCATCAAAGACAAATTTCCCATTCTTGTCATTGATGACCTTCTGGATGAATTGAGTGGCGCCCAATTCTTTACCAAACTTGATCTTCACTCGGGCTATCACCAGATACACATGAAAGAGGCCGACATTCCCAAGACGGCCTTTCACACTCATGAGGGCCACTATGAGTTTTTGGTCATGCCCTTTGGCTTGTGTAACGCCCCCTCCACCTTCCAGAGCCTCATGAACCATGTCTTCCACCCTTTTCTCAGTCATTTTGTCTTAGTTTTCTTTGATGATATCCTCATAT
>ML788928.1:6483-46037 GCA_009831015.1 Picea engelmannii | reverse complement strand
GAGACATACCTTCTTTAGCAAGGGAGGACACTTAGACACTTTAGCCCGTTTGCATGCATATTGGCCATTTGACTTTTTGGTATGCTCTTTGACTAATAGTTGGCCTTAGGATATATTTTTATTTTGTAGAGTCATAAGTTGTTGTGGAGTCGGACCAGCTTCTTTGTCGGTCCCGTCGATTGTTATAGTTACCACCAGTTTTCGAGTTCTTGCCTTCTAAAAGGCATAGAGTTATCAGGCGTGGTACACACACATCCACCTTTCAGACTTGTGGTTCCACAAGGATGAGTACTGAGTCCAGTCTTCAGAAAACTGGGAGTTCTTCGACTCCCATACTCACTATAATTAATGACACCCCTTCGACTCCTGCAACCACTATAGTTGCAGGGACAAAGGCTTATACTGGTACTATGGCTCGACCTGTAGTTAATGCTTCATCTCTTTCCTCAAACCCTTTTGGGGGTTTCATCCACTCACCGAGTTACAATGTTCAGCCCATCCCTATGGCATCTAGCCCATTTTTGTATGGTATGCCTAACTTCACGTCATAGTTTTCGACTGCCATCGCAGCTACTGACCCTAACACTAGCTTTAGAATCAGGGGCACTACACCTCCTTACACTCCTTTCCTCTTTGGTGTTTCTCATATTCCCCAAGCAAATCCTAATGTAGGAAGTGCCCCTTTTCCTAACCATGGATCTAATCCTTCTACGACTGGATGGAACAACCTAGCTGGCATACAAGTTCTGCCCTATATCCCTACCCCCTCAGTGCCAATTCCAACCAATACTTTTGGTATGACAAATTGACTTCAATCCTCCGGATTCCCATCTGGAGGAGATTAGTATTACACTTTGGGAAACCCCCAACCCAGATATAATCCAATTGGGGGAAATTTTCACAACCCCTAGTTCGGATCTAATTCGGCCGGGGGAAATTTTCGTAATCCTTATCAGAACATTCCTACTAAAATGATGCCCAACCCATACTATACGAATCATCCCAGAGGAGGGCCTTATAATTCCGGATAGGGCTTTGGTACTTACTAGAATCCTAGATGGAATGGAGTTCCCAATGCACAATCTTTCGTGGGAGGATGGGCCCGATGCTGCAACCCGATCTCCCTTTTCTAGCAACACTCAATTTGCCAGACTTGGCTAAGTTAATGAATGACCTAGTACTTCATGATCCCTCATAGCCCCCCATCCCCACCAAAATTCCTTCGGACATTCCAAAGTTTGAGGGTAAGAATGGAGAGGACCCTAGTGAACACGTCACTACCTTTCACCTTTTGTGCTCAGCGAATTCCCTAAACCACGGTTCCATTAGATTACGATTGTTTCAATGCACTCTCATTGGAGTTTATTTGCAATGGTATATTGAGCTACCCAGGGTAACATATGGATCATTTAATTAGTTGGTAGTGGAATTTCTCAACCACTTTCATTTTCCCATTCGTTATGATGATGGCCTCAAACTTTTTTTGATTTTACACCAGGACACAGCCACTCATATCTTGGATCATATCCAGGACTGGCGTAGATGGAGGCGATTGATTAAGACCCCCATACCCCCGACCTTTCTTCTAGAATGGTTTCTAAAGTATTTTCACCCTCCTATCTCGAAGGACGTTGCTACTTCCAAGGTCTCCAACTAGGAAGAAGCTATATTTAGAGCCCAGTAATTAGATTTAATATATGCTCAGTCTGGGATGTTATATCACCTTATTCCAAAAGCACCACGATCAAATTACAATCTTAGGGAAAAACCAAGACCTCATGCTGATGGCATTGTAGGATCCACCACTGTAAATCCCACAGACTCGACAACGAAGTCCGTCGAAGGATCTGCTTCGTTAGGATCCTCCAAACCCACCCAGTCAGCAGATGTACATTCTGTGCAATAGTCAAAAAACCCAAATGGTGACCAACAACCAAATGGGAATAAAAGGAAAGGTCGAAACAACCATAAGGGTGGAAAAAATGGCAACAAACCCAAGGACAAAGATAATAATGGGAAATAGAATGATAACGCTGGAGAGGGAAAGAAAGTGAAACATAAGGTGAAGTTTTCTTGTAAACTTTGTATCGATGACCACCTTACACATTTATGCCCCAAAATCGCAGAGGCTATGAGACTTTTAAACCTACCGCCCGTTGCACTAAAAAATCCATTCCCACACAATCAATACTTAGCCTCGAGCTCTTCGAATGTCAGAAATGTGCCTGGTGGAGGTAAAAACCCACCATTGCAAGATGGAGACCATGCTTGTATCAATATGGTTGACGCAAAAATCAATGTAGCCACCTGTTATCAATATTATAGCTCTTCAAAAGCTAGTACCGGCCTAGAAGCTCCTCCTCCCCCTCCGGAGACAAAACCTACAAATTGAGAAACCAAAGCCACTGCCCTGTATTCCGAAAGGAGTAGTTAAGTGCTCTACTCATAACCCTAATGCTAGAGCTTCCCATAGCTACTCTATCGTTGAGAATCTAGGCCAAACACCTTGTGCGATGTCAGCTTTGGAGGTACTCCAGACGTGTCCATCACAGAGGAATGCCTTGCTCTCCACCTTAGGAGCTCTAGAGCCTAGTAGCTCGAAACTCATCAAGTTTTATGTCACGGATGTGAAGCCTCGCTTACCCTACCATGTGGCTTTCCAAATATACGTGGAGTATTCCAAGTATATTATCAAACGAGAAGTCGTTGATGAAGGTGCTACCACCTGCGTTATGTCCATGGTCTGTTGGAAAGCTCTCGATTCTCTAACCCTTTCCAGGTCGTCAAACATGTTGACTTCATTTGACAGTCATTCCTTCCTCCCTCATGGTATTATCCCCTCCTTTCCAGTTCATTTAGGTGGGAAGATGGTAGAGGTGGAAGTAGAGGTAGATGATGTGCCTCTCGATTATAACCTATTACTAGGTCACAATTGGACCTATGCTATGGTCATTGTCGTATCGTCTGTTTTTCGTATACTTTGTTTTCCTCATCAAGGGGAGATCATGAATATCAACCAATTATCCTTTGCATACTCTAGTCCTAATGCATCTATTGGACCGTCGATCCCTGTGATCGACAATTCTCAGTCAACAACTAAGAATATCGACGTTGGAATGTATTCTTCCCTCATGGGTACCTTCGACTTATCGACATCGATTCACCACGTTTACGCCATGTCTAGTAGGCCTGCTTCAACTGGGAGGTCCATACCTTTCCACACTTCCTATTTTAGTGATCCATCGACCCTACCTTATCTGACTTCATCGGGTTAAGGATAGTTGCACACTGGCATGGATATGCCACTATCGACAACAGAGATTGCATGTCAAGTTGTTCTAGACTCTTCTACCGATCCTGATCCTGTTACCTCGCCGACGAACGAGGAGGATGTTGTTCTCAGGCCTGTATGGGTCACCTCATCATCCTTGCCACATGATTGCCTAGATGGGACTTTTCCTTTAGATGAAGCCATCCTAAAAGCCATGAATGGTTCCGAGAGACCTTGGGATGATATGCATCATCGATATTATTTTCTCCCAAGTCTCGAAAGAATCAAGCAAGATGATTTTAGGTCTACCTTGAGTGAGATAGTCGGTCACGCTTGTAGTTCCACTTGATACGCATGACAGTTATGTCGAGGGAAATATGGAGAGTATTTATCCTACCGTCTCGATCGATATCTCTCGTACCCATGGAAAGATTGAGAATGTAAATATAGGTGTGGACTGTTCTCCAGAAGAAATTATGATCTACACCAAACTCTTCAAAGAATTTCGAGATGTATTCGCTTGGTCATACGAAGAGATTCCAGGGATTGATCCCCATATTTTCGAACATGAGATTAGGAATTATCCAGATGCTAAACCTGTTCGAAAACGTCTCAGAGCTGTAAATCCTAAAAAGGCCCTTGCTATTAAGGCATAGGTGGAGAAGCTACTTAACGTTGGCTTCATCTACCTGGTTCCCTTGACCGAATGGGTATCTAGCCCCATTCCCATGAATAAAAATCAAGGAACCATCTGTGTATGTATGGAATTTCGTGACCTGAACAAGGCATGTCCTAAAGATACTTCCCCACACCTTTCATTGATCAGATTCTTGATGAGTGTGTAGGAAGCAAAATATTTTCCTTTATGGATGGATTTTTAGGATATAACCAAATCCAGATCAAACCTGAGGACCAACACAAGACGACATTTATATGTCCTTGGGGTACTTTTGCATACCGAAAAATTCCTTTTAGCCTTAAAAACACCAGAGCAACCTTCCAACATGCCATGACTTTCTCTTTTCAAGATCTCAAGCACATAGTCAAATCCTACCTTGATGATCTTGCTTCTCACTCTTGCAAAAGAGTGGATCATGTTATACACCTTCGGCTAGTTTTTGAAAGATTTTGTTACTATATAATCCAGTTAAACCCTCATAAATGCATCTTTTGCGTTAAGTCTGGTCGTCTCTTAGGATTTTTAGTTTCCGAGACCAGGATCATGGTAGATCCTCTTAAGGTTGAGGCAATACTTCAGTTGCCTCCCTTGTGCACAATTAGACAACTTCAAGGTTTACAGGGGAAAGCTAACGTTCTACATCGATTCATAGTGAATTATTCCAATATCACTAAGGGTTTCATGCACTTGTTGAAGAAATAAACCCCTTTTATATGGGATGAGCCATCCCAGGAGTCTTTCAATGCTTTGAAGAAAGACTTGGTACTGACCCCTCTGCTGAAATCTCCTGATTACAGTAGAGATTACTTGTTGTATATCTCTATGTATGCATAGACAATTGGTATTGTTCTAGTTCAGGAGGATGATGATCTCCATGAGCACATCATCTACTATCTCAATCGAAATTTAGTCTATATTGAGCTTAATTACTCTCACATCGAAAAACTAGTTTTGGCTGTCGTTCGTGTAGTCCAACGTTGACGTCACTATATATTGCTTTGCAAAAATACTGTGGTTGCTAATGTCAATCTGTTTCAATACGTCCTCACCAGGCGTATCATAGGAAAGAAATATAATAAATGTATTTTCATTCTACAAGAATTTGATCTCGACTTTGCTTCGGCCAAGTCCAAGAAATCACTATTTTTTGTAGAGTTAATATCCAATTTTCCATGATTAGACGAGGATGTTATCCATGTCGATTCATTTGCAGATGAAAACATTTTCCTTGTCTTGTCGTCCGACCCCTGGTATGGAGATAATGTTTTATATCTTCAAACCTTGAAGTTTGCTCAACATCTCTCATGAGATGATCGACGATGTGTTAGATATCAATCCAAAAAGTATACTATCATCAACGACACTTTACATCACTGAGGAATAGATAATATCTTGCGTCATTGCTTAACTCATGAGGAATTCGAGTCAATCCGAAATGATTTCCATAAAGGGGCTTGTGGTGGTCACCTATCCAGGCTTGCGACAACCCAAAAATTCCCGCGAGCTAGTTATTTTTGGTCCACTATATTAAAAGATTGTATTGAAGTGGTTAAGAAGTGTCACCCTTGCCAATTGTTCACTCAGAAAATGTGCTCACACTCAGCCCCTCTTCACCCAGTCATTACCACCGATCCCTTCACCAAGTGGGGGGTTGATTTCATTGATTGCAACCCAACTTTGGTTGGAGGGAATCAACACATTATCATGGCTGTCGACTACTTTACTAAGTGGGTAGAAGCCATGCCTACCATAAAATCTGATGGGAAGACTGTAACCTTCTTCGTGTTCAACCACATTATCGTCCGGTTTGGTATCCCGAGTGAGATTGTCATTGATCATGGCAGTCACTTTCAAAATGAAATGATGGTAGAACTAGCGTCTAAGATGGGGTTTAGACATGGTCTTTCATATCCTTATTATCGCCAGGAAAATGGGCAAGTAGAGGTCATCAACAAGTTTCTCAAAACCATCTTGCAAAAAACTGTCAGTCAGAGTAATTTCAATTGGCACATCATGCTATATCCTGCGCTTTGGGCATACCGAACCTCGGTTAATTCTTACACCAGTTTTTCCCCTTTTCAGTTAGTGCACGGTGTGGAGTCAATCCTTCCCATTGAATGGGAAATCCATTCTCTCAGGTTGGCAGTTGATCTCCTACCTAACACTTCAAATTTAGAGCGACGCCTTGTGCACCTAGAGAGTCTTGATGAGCAGCGTTGGGATGCCTTTACAGCTATCAAGGAAAACAAGACGTGTTAAGGTTCAGTACGACAAGTCTGTCTGTCCCCGGTTGTATGCTGAGGGTGACTTGGTCCTCTTGTATGATCAAGCCAAAGAAGCTCTAGGGGCAGGCAAGTTTAAACCCATGTGGCACGGTCCTTACATCATGCAAAGGGTACTAGAAAAAAGGATCTTATGATTTGGAAGATTATGAAGGGAATAAGTTGGCCGAGCCCAGAAATGGGCTCTACTTGAAAAGGTACTACACTTGAGCCCTAGGCTTGGGCGGAACTCTTTGTATACTAATGTAAATTTAGTGTATGGACTTCGCTTTTGTCCTTTTCTTTTATATTTATCTTGCTTATTTCATTTTCCCTTTGTTGGCAGATGTCAACGGAGTCTTCGGTCTACCTAGGATTCGCAGACGGAGCCAATTGTCATACACAAAACTTGGTTCCACCGCTTGGGTGGTTTACTAACCCAAGGGTCTGCTGGTATCTTCAGGTGGCACATGCCTAGGGCCATCCACGAATAACGTGGCCAAATTTAGCGACTTCATAGAACTTTTGTGCGATGATATATCGCATGGTATTCGCTCATTAGAAGTTTGCCTGGATTCCCAATTAGTAGTATGTCAGTTGAACGACCGTTAATACGTGCATGATCCTACTTTACTCCGTTGATTCCTATAGGTATGTATTTTAGAACAACAATTTGATTTTATTACATATTATCACATTTCCAGGAGTTCTAATCATGTATCCAATGCCTACGCTAATTATTTTTTAGATTGACATTTTTCACATTAATAAAGCAAAGAAAACCATTAAATCAATGTACACATTGTAAGATATATTTCAAAAATATGGTGTTTATATTACAAAAATTGGGGATAAAACACTCAAAATGCATATACATTCGATATACATATCCCATGATGGATGTGTGTCATGGTAGCAAACCACGACATTTGCAAGACGTTGGAAGAGTTATACCCATGCTCTAGGTGCACCAACAACCTGTCATTGCATGGCTTCAGGTAGATCCTCTACTTGAACCATAGGAATCATCTGTGTCAAACGAGACAGGTTACCTTACACGTTCTATAGGACTCTCTCTGCCTCTCCTCCCGTCGCCTCATCTCCTTGGTTCCTTCTCCTATTTCGTAGGAATCCATCTGGCCGCCGCAGACCCATGTCTATGATTACACAAATATCTAGTTAATATTTAAAACACCATCCAAAAATATTTTTGTTTCCTTAAATACAAAAGTACAAAAAATGAAATATGTAAAAACTTTTCACCTATGATGCCATAGGCGGCCCCTGGTGGAAGCGGTATATCTGGGTCTCCTCTAAAATCGATCCCCGCATAGGTATAGTCATCCAGAGCAATGATTTTTCTCCACCACCAGAAGAAAAAATCATCGTTGTAGGGTGTCGACACCCTACCTCCCCCCTGTCGTCTCATGACCTCGATCCACCGCGCCATGGTTTGATCACATGGTCCCCTAGGAAGGATATCCACTATAGGTCCTAGACCTAGAACCCGCTCGAAAACTAAGCTGCAAAGAATAGAGGCAAACCCAAATTTTCACTTACCCCCTTGCTTGCACTCTGTCAACTGACCTTTCATATTGGTCAGCAGTGAGGTACACCAATCATAGACAGTGGGTCTCATACACTCCACTGCGTAAAAAATAAGCGGTCTCGATGCTTGATGCAACGAGGCCGAACCTATGATCCTGGTAAGCACAAGCACAATGATCTTCAAACTAAGGTCACTGATTTCCTGGATGGGGACTTGACTTCCCACCATGGGAGTCCCTGCTACATAGTGGTCTTCGATATACTCCTCGATCTTCATCCCACTCCCTGATCCGCGTGACTTGAGGTTCAAAACCTCTCCTCGGCTTGATAGACTAGTCAAGAAGTAGATGTCTTGTACTTCAATCCTTAATGGTTGTCCATCAAGGATAAATCTCTCGATATCAGGATCCCAATAACCCACCAACGTTTCCAACAACCTCATTTGGGCCCTCATTCCTTTGAGAGCCCAAAACTTGTACAAGCCATATATTTTTAAATCCACTTGAGCCACCGGATCCCGACCCACAACTGCATCTACCTCCTCATGCTCTCGCTCTCTCCATTCCAAGACCATCCTACAAAAAAAAAATCAATTTTTGAGTTAAGAACCCCTTTTTTTTTCCAATTGCATACATATCCGTGGCTTAATTTCCCACAGTCATGTGTAGGGCTCAATACACGCTCCCTGTGGTTGACACAGGGGCATATACCTAGTCGTACATGCGACCTACACAAGGAAACCCGCGTATATCAAAAATCCTAATTCATGCCCTCAAAAACTAAAAAATGGAAACCTAATTCAAAAATGTAATCCACTGAATTTGAAGAGGATGAGATGAAAAGTTACCTGATCCAGATAGTTCATGATTTCAATACTTGATGCTCCCGAAATCGTCGTTTGAATCTTGAAGGTATTTTAGTCCAAATTGCACTATTTGGGTAAAAATCAAAATGATACAGTAATTTTTTATTTTATTACTATTTATAAGTTATTTTTACCCACTTTATATAGTTTCATGCTATTTTTTAACCTAATGGACTAATTCAAGAATGGTTTTAAGATGGTTTTTGTAGTTTTGACTCAGTTTTCTTGTGGATTTCAACATCATGGTTGGTCGTTCATCTCCCCAGGAAGGTATTTTCATAACCTAGCATATAGGATAGGTATTTGTTCCATCATGCATTTCTCATTATCCTTCGACTACCACTTTTTACGCCTTAGGTACGAACCCATTTATTGTGACGGATGACCCTCCATCTGCTATTAGCGTCGTTAATAAATGGTAGAGACTTACCAAACATGGGTACCCTAGTTAGATCCTCTTTGTCATTTGGTGCCCATGCCGAGTTTTTTCCTTAGGACCGAGAGTCCATTATAATTCAATACATGACTTTATGATGAACCTTATTTCTCATTCATACACATGCGGCCTTATTACCCGCGGACTCCCAAAAATGAGTCTTAGTTAATCCCTTTTCTGACTCGTCTAAAAAACTGAAAAGATTTTCGAGTGATTTTTCCCTTTCACACTTGTTAAAATTGGATTTGAAATGTCATGAGTCTTAGTTAATCTCTTTTCCGACTCATTATCAAAAATAGAAAAGATTGCCAAGTGAACTTGTCTTATTCACAGTCGTAAATTGGATTTGAAAAGACGTCTATTTGGCACAAGTTTACCCCTTTTTCACACCAAGTAGACTAAAATACATAAAAAAATACATTTTTTGGCGTTAAGTTGTGATTGCATCTCATGCCCTCGCTTGCAGTATTGAGACTTTAGCCGGTTCTTGCTTTGCATTATAAACCGTTGCCTAAGAAGTTTTTGCATCCTCAACCAAGCAGAGCCTTGTTTATATCCTTCGCAATTTGACACCCTATACCCTGGAGGGAACATCACCCTAAGTGTCCATCTCCCGCATGCATTCCCCTGCATTGAGCATAGGTACATTCCACTGTTGGAACTAGTTTTTCTTACTTGCGACACTCGTTCCCTCCTCTGTATCATAGCATTCATTTGTTATGAAAAAAAAAGATGGGCAGGAAGGGAGTACTATATTGTAATTGGCAGCAGTCATGTCACATTTGAATAGAGAACAAAGTTATTGAGTCCTTGCGTCATCATAATTTTGGGTTTAGCATAGCCTTAGGAAGCTGATCTAGTTATAGAGTTTTCTCTACCGACTGGTTACTCTTCCAGTCCCTATAGAGAACAATATTGATGCCTCCTGCATCTAATAGTCACATCATTCATTCTATGCTTTCAGAGTCCACCATATGTCTCATGCTCTTGTTCAAAGTAATTCTATCAACTTGTGTCAGCCACTCCTCAGAAATATTTACTTTGCGTGCCAGCCATACCCTCAATTTGTCTCAGAATCACATGACACTATTGTCTTATCATGCACCCTGGCCCTACTTTCATCATTGGTAGGTCACCTTGAACCCAACAATCGACACTTCATCATTGGTCGTTGACTGGGTGGTTTCTCTTGTGTTTGACGATAAGATATCTATTCACACTTTGGAATTCATGTAGTGTCTTGGTTGCCATTAGCCTTATTGGTGGTTTCCTTGCCTTTGTCAGCAGTTTTCATCATTGGCTTCTATTCAGAGGGTCTTTTTTCGTGTACCGCTTGCATTTGGCACACGCAAAAGACGCATAGGATCATTGGTTCGTGAACATGTCCTTCGTCCGATCTCCACCAAATCATGAAGCTCCTTCTTTGTTCCTCGTGCTGACTAATGAGAGATGCCTTAATGCTCTCCTTTCAGTGGGTCTCTTTCCATCGACTTTAGCTCATTTATTTTGGATATGGGACCTAGATTTTTGTGAGTGACTTGAGGCTTGCAGTCATTAGTGGTAGGTTCTCTCACCATTGACAGATGGGAATACATCAATGTCTCCTAATAAATGGATTTCTCAAGTGTTCGACACCAAATCCTTTATTCACACTTCTAGAAATGTACTCAGTGCCTTGATACCTACTTTCATTATTGGTAGGTTGTCTCGCATTTGTTAAGGGTATACCTTAATGACCGGTAATCAAACGATGTCTCATCATGTTCGACCTCAACTCATTTTTTCACATGATGTAGACTTGCACCTTGGCGGATTGTGTAGAAGACTTGAAGAAATCACTACGTGGTTGCAGCTTTCCTGAGCTATTGTTTCCTTTTCATTGGACCAACACCTATTTGAATTCAATGATCATGGGAGATCAGTTTGTACTCCATGGTATACATATATCTTCAGAATGATTTTGAGATTAGTTTCACTAGGTCTTGTTCATGACTATGACAACTTTTGGCATGTAACCACATTTGTATTTGCCTATTCATAGTTGTGAACACTTATTTGGTATATTTTCCACATGGATCTACATTGTATTCTTGACAGCCATGTATGCAAAGTCAGTACATAATGTAATGAGCAATTGAGTTCGTCCAGTTGGTTCTCTACCACTCCACTTCTGGGTTATTTATAATGTATTTCGGCCATCGCAAATACTCCTCTGATCTCACACATTAGGGGGCATCTGTTATAGCAAGATTTTCCTCACCATTGCTATCTTGCACAGAGGGCCTTTTTCCATTTCCCCATGTAGACTTTTCATCCCTTTTTGATGAATCCAGAGCTAAAAATATACGTTTTTTCACATATACGCTCCCTATCAGCTATGCAAGATGTGTATACACTAGCTTCTCCACTGCAGCTCGCGTACATTGGGATTTGTGCTAGAAAATACAAAAATGAGATCGGGTTTCCATGTCACAACATAAGATCTCTGATCCTTGGCCTTCCACATACTAGAAATGTTCTGACTCGGCCCTTCAGTTGCATTTTGAAGGCTATAAAGCATAATTTCGAGCTATGAAAAAGAAGGAGAAAGCATCAACTTTGAGAGCAAAGTTACTCTAGAGAAATTACTTCATATTGAGTCTGCATCCCTTTGTCCCTCAAGTATGAACTTAGTGTTCAGCCCCCAATCTCTTTCCCTATTGTTGAGAGAAACTCATTGACTCTCTCCTATGAGCTTTCCTTTGGTGGAGGCCTAGTTGGAAGGAACTTGGTTTCTTGGTTTCGAACCGTGTCGACATGGAAGTCTGTAATGTTGTCACTTTTGCTGATCAATTATTAATAGAAATACTCCTTTCCCATCCTATTGGTATATTACAAATGTATGATTGCTATCTATGGGCATGTTTGTAATGTTCATTAATGGATTATGCTATTTGATGTGCTAACCCATTTATATCATCGTTATATACTTTCTTTGCTCGTTTGTTAAGAACTTATTGCAGGTATAAAGCTTTGGGTCGAAGTGCTCAATGGTGGAACATCTTCAAACATTGGATCGAGGTAGGCCTCTTTCTTATATTTCACATTAGTTCATATAGCATATGTTGGAATTGAGTTGATTTCTGCAGTCATACCTGTCTGTTGTGGTTTACCCTTGGCCATAGAGAGTTTTTCCCTCATAACATAGAATTGTTTGGAATGTTGTTCATGATATTAGGGGATTCATTTAGATTTTTAAGGTGGAAATTCAAGTACTTCAAGGGAATCTTATTATTTTCTTTATTTTTATGAGTTAGAATTTTCCTCCAAAATTTCTTAGGATCGATCTTAAATAGGTGCAAAATATTCTCTTGTTTTCTACTTATATAATATATATATTTTTGTTCATTTAATTAATGTTTTTTTATCTATTTATCTTATCATATTTTAAAGATGCAACGGAGGCATCCCTAATGAATTTTCAAGCAATTTTACATTCATTATCGTACCAAGGGTTAGTTGTATTGTTTTTATTTTTACGTAGCACCTCAATAGAGAAATTCTTAATTGAAGTAGAGAGGGTTGTTGTAAAATTCTGATAGTAAACATCACTATTGTTCTGATACGATATGAGTTTTAAAGCATTTCCTTTAAGTCTTTTAAAAAGAGATTGAATGTTTTTTTTGGTCAAAAAGTAGGTCTTTTTGGTTTTTAGAGTGCTCCTCTATAGAGATTTTGTGCATGGAAAACTTAAGTGTTAGGGTTAGAGGTATATTATCACAGTTAGGTTTGTGATCATACAAAATATCAAAGTTTACTATTTGATTGTATATGGGGATATTTGATATTACATATTTAACAACACTGCTACGCAACAGATGGATAAAAGTCATCCTATTAGAATTTGGCCACTTCTTTAGACCATTGCAAATTATTAAATATTGAGAACTACAGAGATTGATTAACTCAATACGAAACAAATTCTCTATCAGGTCTTCGATTTTTCTTTTTTAACTGTTATCTAAAACAAGGTCCTCATCTAGCCAAAGAGGATTAGGGTTGGAGTCATTACCTAAAATAATAGCTTGATTGGTTATAGTTCTAGAATTAAAGTCTCATAACAAGAAGATACTTCCTTCATTTTTCATATTGTAGATATCTTTCTCTAAGCTTTTGTAGGGACAATTCTTATCTAGATTGTTTTTTGTATAAAAAGTAAGTTAACACCTGTGCGAAATAACACATTTCTATATATATATTCTTAGCGTTAATATCAAATATCTCCATCCATATGTATTGATTGAGAGGATATTTCTTCTGAAGTCAGATATGAGGCGAGATGTTCATTTTTATGTAACATGCTATGCCTCCAATCCCTCTATGGGAGAAATTTTTGTTCCATGTGGAGCAAAAGCCAAATCCTTTGATATCAGGGACCTTACATTATTCATTCTCCCAAGTTTCAACCAAGAGAATAATGTCAATGTAACTTGATATCTATCTTAGTATAGGCCCTTTATTCCATGGAAAACCACGTCAATTCCAAAACAGGATGTGGAGTGTCCCAAATTGCTATTTATTGTTCTCCTTTTTGTCTCTATCCATAATAATAGCTTGTCAGTTCCTAATTATTTCACATTTTCCTTCCTTTCTGGCTTCCTTTACCTTTTGAACCAAAGGTTGTCAAAAATGAAGAAAGGTTTTCAAAAGTCGATGTTTTATCATTGCAGTCAAATTGCTACATAGCCCTCGTCTCTTGTCCCACAAACAAGGGGTCTCATACAACAATTCAGTGTCTAGATTAACTGTGACTTTAAAAATATATTATTATTATTATTATTATAAAAAGGTCCCAGTGGACGTTAACCATCATCATCATCATCAATAAAAAGGTTAAATTAATATTTTTTAACTTATTAGAAATGAAGAAAGGTTATCAAAAGTCAATTGTTTCTCCTTTTAACTTTGACAAGAATGTAATTTGGCCATATATAAATCTAAAATTAATTAAATTAAGATTGAGTTTTTTATAGTTTTTTAGATTAACATTGGCATAAAAGATGATATCAACATTTTTTAATTAATAAAAAAATAATAATTTTTTTAATTTAATTTTAGGAAGATTATAATTTTATAATATATGAATCACATACTAATTAAAAAAACTGAAAAGAATATTATCTTACTTATATATAGATTAATAAAACAAATGCATCAAAATTTGTATCTTAATTGTGCACATAGATTATTCATTACATTAAAAAAATGATCTTTATATAATACGCTTGTTTATTATTCCCTTATACCAAATATGCATCATAAAATGATATATTACCATAAAATATGTCACCCCCGAAAACGTAAAAGTATCAAGCACCTAGGTGAATGCTTGTGTAACTAAGAGGTTAGCCATTGTCACCTCACCAACTCTCTTCTACACTTTAGGCTAGTGAAAATGGAATCATAACCAAGGGGGGATTGATTATGGGTTACTAAGTTCACTTTATGTAGTATGGAGCGGGAGTAAAAGAGAGCTCAATAACTTAGAACAATAAGGGAAAATGAAATTTGATTTGATGGTTTGGGGATTGTGGATGAAAGTGAAACCACTAACTAATTTGTTTGGGTTATGGGGTCATGTGTGCAGTTTAAGAGGGATATTATTCAAGATATATTAGGGGATATATCAAACCAAGGTGACATGCCCTATAACAACTCTAATTTGGAAAATAAGATATTAAATATTTATGAAGGGAAGGGATTTCACTAAGGGGAAAATCCATAGCCAAACCAACCTAGAAGTGGTTAAGAATTAATTCACAATGGATATCTAGGGCACAAAATTATCTTCTTTGAGACAAAATGGCTTCTCGATTATCTCTAACAATCCAAATTTGCAATGAAAAGTCCAGCAATGCAATGCCAAGAATATTTTACAGACATGATAAAACTGTACATATACTAAACCATAACTCAAAGAAAACAAAGATACCTTATTCTCCACAATATTGGAGATATATTGCGCACAATTACTTCCATTCAATCAATTCCCCCATTACAAATTTAAAGATACAAATCTTATATAGGTTTACGCTTCATCTCCTCATACAATAAAATATGATTTGTTTTCATAAATACATTTTTCTCTCCCAAGGAATAACAATAGAATAATATTCTCAACAACTTTCTTACTTCAAGTAGAAATAAGTTTGTTGATATCCTTAACTTACTACAATAAAATATTCTAGGAAAACAAAAATAATATTATCTTCATCTAAATAACTCCAATAGTAAATTCAACAATGAATAAAGATGGAGTTAGTTACAACAATTTTCCAAAAATAGAGCCAAGAGAAGAGGGTGCCTTATATGTTTGTGGATATACCAAGTATAGGCTCCAAAAATAGTAAGTAAATGCTCATCAACATGTGCTCCCTCATAGATGATTTTTCCATGTGCAACATAGACATTAAATAATGTGGAAAACTCAATCCATGAGTATATGTGTAAGTAATCACATGTGTATCATCTATAATGACTCGATGGATCTCCATGTGGCACGTGTGCATGATACCAAGTTAGAAGTAGTGGTATATGGCAAAAATAAGTGTGTAAGGTGACCTCATCAAGTAGATATATGCATCACTAGGTGGAGCGCTCAAGTAAATTGTTCCATATCATCAAGCCCAAACTCCAGGGTGTAACCAACCTCAATAGATGTGCAAGTCAAACCTTGCAAGTGACATGTGTGGCTCCAAATATCCATAGATCAAGTTATATGAGGTGTATTTCAAGGTAGAATGACTAGTAACAAGTAGACACCATATATCAAGTACCAAGTCATCAAAGCTCAACAATCTCCACTTGCTTGTAAAACCCTTATCTAATATTTTCAATCCATGAGAAATGCCTCTATATGTGTGCAAGATGTTGGTTGTAGAGCCTGATTATCTCCTTGATTTATATGCAAGTATGCCTAACCACCTTTTGTTGGGGTTCAGGGTTTGGCCCCTGAATGAAGGGGGTCCAGGGGAACCTACCCCCCTAGATAGGGGGCATGGTGGACAACGGGCCCCCATATGGGGATTCAAGGGTGGAGGCCCCTAGATAATTTTTTTTGGGGAAAATTGCCTTGTAAAATATTGTAATTTTGTAATCAATTTGGACCGTTTATTATAAGGTCATAGATATGATGGTAGAAATTGTGTTAGGGTTTTTCTCCCTAGAAGGAAACCCTCTTTTATGAGGAAATTGTATTACAACTATGTATGAGTGTGATTATTGTATTCTGAGAGAGGAGACCATGAGAGAAAGAAGAGGAAGTTACAACGGGTGTGATGTAGGTTGTATCCCTTCATTTTTTTGTATAATAAAAAGGAAGGACCTGGAAATTTCTATGGTGGGCATAGCCCACACTGGGTGAACCATGTATATTTGTGTCTCTATTGTATTTTGTATCTTCTGTGTTTTATCTCCGCATTTGTCTTATTTTATTGTTCTGTGATTCTATTTTTATAACACAAGAAATGAAGAATTCAATGTGAATGGGGTGTAAGGTCATCAAAAAGTGGAATTTCATCCTCAAAACATAATAATGAACCAAATCTACCTAGTGATGGAATCCATCCATGCAACAAGGAGTGGGTTGGTCGCTCCATTCATACCATAGAAGCCTGAAAAACCATGGGGAAGTTGAGAGTTCCCCAAGGGTAATTATATATCTTATATAAGGCCTCCATAATACCTTAATATATAAATAAAACTCCATGGTATTCTCACCCCAATTTCCATGCCACTCATCCTCCTAAACAAACTAAAAATTACCCAAAGACTGTGTCAAGTACTAGAAATCCAAGTAAGAAGGGAGTGATCATCAAGGTGAAATATCTAATCCATCAATAATGGCCATAGGAACATAATAGAAACCAAAAATCCTAGGGAAATATATCCAATGAATGTGATCCATCAACCATGCCATAATCATCCTTGAAACCCTAGGTTGTTGAGAAATGTGCAAAATAGGTGAGCGCTCTAGAAAAATAATTATATGTCTTGTCCATCATCAAAATAAAATTAAAGTAGACAAAAAAATGGTAGATTGATCCTTCAAAAGATACCAATTTCAATACATCATCACAAATGATAGGTTCTCTGAAGCATGGTCAAGGAGATGAGTGCTCATAAGGTAAGTTGTCTATCTCATTAAACATCATCATAATAGTGTAGTAGAAACTTGAATTACAAGAGCAGTTCTCTAGAAGAGGCATACAACATGTATCCACAAAAACCCTAGCCAAATCTCTTAGGGTGCTCCAAAGTATGACAAGGAGGTGAGAACTTCATGACATTCACTATCTATTTTGTTAAGTGTGATCATGAGAGAAAAATAGAAACAAGTGGTGGAAAAACACTCTTCCTCAATAGCCACATACCACCATACCATACAAAAAATCATAAAGCAATAACCATGAAGCAAAGAACCATTATCTAACAATATGGATCAAATCCAAAAATATCACCAACAAATGAGCACACCATCATCATCAATCAATGAGTATACTATCCATCATATGTGATMATTAAGAAAGAAATATGAATTAATACACTCAATCACATAATTTGTCAATGAGGACCACTATGGTTACCCATCCTYAAGCAAAATCATGGAGGATTACTCATCCAARAAGTACTATCCTCAAGTAAAAATAATAGGTGATTATTTGTAGTCCATCATCATCCCTACAAGTTACCCCTAAAAATGTGTCATGTGAAAAAAGTCACATAATTACCACTCATGCCAATATGATGATAACACGAACAAAAATATATTTTTGTGGAAAAGCATCTCAGATAAAGTAGGTGTTAGATATATGGAGCAAATTTTATGGAAAACCATTTCCAAAAGCCTTCTAGGAAGAACTAATTAGAAAATAGTTTAAGGACACTTTGATATTATTTTAAATTGAGTAAAAAGAGTTTTATTATAATTTAAGAAAAAACTAATTAGAAAATGTGTGAAGGTTATTTTCATAAATTTTTAAATGAGGTATAGAGAGTTTTATTATAACTTTTATTGCAGTTTATATGAAGATCAATAAATAATATGATATGATTCTAAGAGGAGAGTAAATGGAGTTAAATATATATGTAATGGTTTAAATGTATATACAATAACGTTAGAATAATTAAGGCCTACATGTACAATAAGTAACAATAGGTATATATAGAGGTTGATATAGCCATTATAAATGTATGAATGCATGATTTGGTTATGTGGTTATACTTGGGTTATTAGAGGAGGTTCTTTTATTCTTTAAAGACATATTGTGTAACTCATATTTAATATCCACTCTCAAGTTGTTATCGACATTCACATCTTGTACACAATGTTTTTACTATAGTTTATTATGATATGTTAAGTATTTGGTACATAACATTTGCTATTAGACTGGATGATCCTTGAGTTTGGCTTCTTCAGAAGTGTTAGCTTACAATTTTTGTTCTAAATTTATTTTGGGTTATATTCAATATGTGAAAGTTTAAAGGAGAATAGAGGACAATTATAAATACATTGGATCCAAATTTCACATTCAGGTTGTGGAAGTCAGGGTTTTTGACTAGTTATGAAACTAGTATCAAATAAGTGCTCTGAATGAAACACTTATATTTGAAGCTAGAGAGATCCAAATCATGTGCCACCAATGAAATTGGAAATAAGGTAGACCATAGTATTTTAGGTCCCAATTTCATAATTTTATCTACAAAATTGGACATGTAGCATACTATATAAATTTTCTCCCCTAGAAGGTACCAAAATCATCAAGTTTCGAGAAAGTCATCATAACATTTTCTTGGCACATAAAAATTACTAAGAATAGTGGAGGTGTAGAAATTTCTGAAACTATTATAGGCTGAAATTTCAAACTAACAGTTGTAAAAAAATTAGAATTACAATAGATGAAAGAACGACTGGTAGAATAGTCTCCAAATTAGGGTTTTTAAAGGTATGTTGATTTATAATTAGAATAACTTTTGATTGGAAAATTATATTGAGGTTATTAGAAATCCCATGGAATGTGTAAATAGACTATAATATATTGGTCAAGTAATAAGAACTATTTGGGATAATTATTTTGAATAATATTGTGAAGTTGTAAGCTAAGGGATTTCACTAAACCCTAAGAGCTTAAGGAAAATGAATGAGGGCAACACCATTTTTTAGGAGATGGAATGGAGATTGTTGTTAGAGTGGATACATATTGAAAATGAAAAATTTGAAAAATTTGACCTTGTTCTTCATGCAAGTTATCATTTTTGTGGGGTAGCTAGGCTTCGATGGATACATATTATGGATATAGACACACGATTACATTACACTTAGAAAGAATTTGAATAATTGTTTTCAAATAAGTGGATAAGGGAAATGAATTTAGAGGATATGCATAAAAAAAAAAGATGAGTTGATGGAAGAAATTAGGAAAAAATATGACTAGTTTCTTAAGTTGCAAGTCCATAATGAAGTACTCATTAAGGAGGTTTAAAAATTAAAACAAGAAAAGACTAGCAAAGGAATGCCAGAGAAGGATGTGTCAAATGCCGATTTGAAAAATAAAGATAATGAGGTGTTGACAGGCGTATGTGACACATCGTCAACTGGACGGTCAAATCCGAACTGGGGTTGTCTAAATAACCCAATCCATTTGGAATGAAATGACCTGACGGGTTTAATGGCTCCGTTGGCCAACTAAAGTCCTAAAAAGAAAAGAAACTAATATAAAAAAACTACGATACTAAGAATATAAGTTAAATAATTACAAGTGTTCAAATGGAAACACGAATATGTACACATGGTTATGAACAATGTATATACAACTTGCAAGATTTACTGGATGTCTTGCAAAATGGATGTTCTTGAAAGTGTTTATAAAAGAGATAAAGAAAGAACATACTTTTTTTCTGTTTTCTTTTGAATATTTGAAAGTCTAAAACTAATGAATACTAAGCAAATATAATTGAAATAAGAATAGATAAACAGTCAAAGATAATTCAAGCTACCCTTATTTCATTAATAAATAATTTAACTAAATGACAAGTAAACTAACCTGTAACTAATCGATTAAACTGAATTTATCTTCCTGAGTAATTTGAGCTCCTAATTGTCCTGCATATGAGGGAAACCTATAACAGAACAGTGATAACACTCCCAGAACAAACTCAAAGATGCATTGGAGTGAGAATATAACAATAGAATGATAAATGTACAGATCTGGTGATATTATGATAATCAACACTTATAAAGAGAGGAAACTCAATCCAAAGCATTAATATAATCCATTATTTAATATCTAGAATAAATTGACAATAGTCAAATGGAGGATTGATCACATATGTAAAATGGAATAACAAATTACAGACATCATCAAAATACTTAATAATATGAAATACCACATGATAACTAGACTAAATTTGCATCAAACATAATAATATTTCATAAGATGCAGACAATAAAAAAAAAAACATAATTGGGTAAGCGTCACACAGGTCTAAAGCCAAATGGTGAGCAACTTCTCCATATCAGTTTTCGAAATTATATGTCTATAATGTATCCCAGCCAAAGATGTCTTCACTACTAACAATGATCACTATTTAAACTAGTTTAGGATTCACAAACTCTTATCATGCAAGATAGAGTGCAATCCCCCAAAAATAAATAGTTTTTACAAAAATATTACAACATGAAACCACTCCTGTAGGAGTTGGTTTTTAAAAATAATAAAAAAGTTTTATCAACATAAAAGAAAGAAACTACTGAATAATAGAGTGTATGATCCAATATAGTTTCTCCATGTAAACAACATCATAATTATCATTTTCCATTTAGAAATTAGACAGTGAAGGAGCAGACAGTTTTGAATTAATGATGGCATTGAAGTTGGTTTCATTTCTAATGATTATATTACCAGATATTTTGGATCTTTTATTTTTCCTTTTTGTAAATTCTTTCAACTCTTGGTTTTCTCATTCAAGTAGATAATTCCGAGTAGTTAGATGTTTTACTTGTGCCTGTAGAAATGGTATGTCCCTGTAATAGTGCTCTACCCAATCGAAACAACTGTCACAATGCACCGGTGCTATAGCAGGCTGAGGTGGAATATATTCAACAACGAGTATTTCGTGCTTCCCTGTGGATTGTTTCAAGTCATCGATAATGCCAGCAAATCCCTCCTGGGATTTCAGGAATAAGGGTAATCTAGATACAAAGTCATATTTCTCAGCTTGACCAACAGTTTCATTCTTGAGACATTGGTTGTCCAGATATTCCTGAGTAAGGAAATCATTGATCTCTTCATCTGAACAGTGATCTTTGATATCAATCATAGATATCGAGCTCAAATGATCCTTTTTTCGATTCCTTAAACTCCTATATATTATTCGATCAGATCTCTTATTCATAAAATTCAAATATGAGCTTTGTTGTTTCTTACCCTTACGAATTTTCTTTATAGTGGGTTTGTCACTATGGCCCTAATTAGGCTCAGAAACAAGGGTAGGGGAAATCCTTTCTTTCAACACATCAATTACCTGTTCCAACGATTTGTTGGGAGAGAAAACACATCATGGTTTCTTACCTCGAGAATTTTGCAAAGCGATAGACATGGATTCATTAACTTCACAATCGATATGTGAATTGAAACTTGGACTCTCGGTCATGAGATTATCAAAAATGGGGTTTAAATTTAAAGGTGGGTTCACTATGCTATCAGGTTGGGTAAAATCATTTCAACTCAGGAAACTTTCCCAAGTGTCCCTGATTTGTGACAGGTGCAATGGCAATAGGATTTTTATAAGCTCGTGATGAAAGAGGCTTGATAGAGGGTTCATGCTCTGTCTCTTATAGCATTTTGACATTTTATATAGGCTCAATAACAAGTATAATGGCATGTTCAGTTTAAACCCTATGAACAACATCAACAATCAGATGTAGTATAAAAAGACCAAACCATACCTTCCCTCACATGTTATAAACTGTTTCAAAATAAAATAAGGATGTGCCATCGAGGTTTCAGGAGGTTAATAGGAATACCTTTAGGGAAGTAGGTAGACTCGCGAGAGACCATGAATAGGCTCCATGGAACTTCTTCCAATTTCGCATTCTTGATCCAATTTTCACCTTCCTGTGGGAGTCCTGTCACCTGAGCTATAAAGTCCTTTGTGACCTCTAATTGCACATCCCCGACCTTGGCTCTAAACCCATCGAATGTTTGCGCAAAGGATTGTGCAACCTCAACGTTGTAACCTTCAAATTTCCTAAGGAACATATCCCAACTGTGATCCTTCAAATCATCTATGGCATCATCATGGGCAAGAAGGGATTGACAACCATTCAGTTTGATTTGAACCATTGGGGCCATGTCCACTGTGAAATAGACATAATAGATATCGTGGGAGGTAGGCTTCAACTTCCAATAAATGAGTAGCAGGGAGAGGTCTATGGAAAACACAACGGCTTGATAACTACGAAGTTTGGAGGCTATCATTCTTGATAAAATGAGTTTGGAAAAATGGAAAACCAGAGGGTGCGTAGAACTATGAGCCATTGCAAATAATGAATATCAAACCCTCAACCACTATCAAATGGAAATTTGAATAATGAATGGGTTCATTAATTTCATAAAAAAACACGATGGGGTGTATTCTTAGGTACATCAAACCTGTACCAAATGCCATGAAAGTTGATACGACTGTTGAGAGCATGAAGCACATATCAAATGTTAATCCAATGTTTTGTGCATTCATACATTTCAAAAATTAGAACCAAATGATCAAGCATAGATCTGATTAAGTCATGATACCCATAATACATAAAAATTGTGGAAGTGAATTAATCAGTGAGTTTATAAACCTTGAATCTTAGCAACATATGGGTTTCCTCAAGGTGTAGTTTATTTGGTAAAATGAAATAAGAAAAACAAAAACTGCAGAATAATTACCCAAGCGAAGTTCTTGTTTAAATTTCATGCTTAGTATTCATGAATTTTAAACAAAACAAACAAAAATTTAAATGAAAAACTCATAAGAGAAGTTTAGTCCAATCATCGCCTTGAATCCCATAAAACATAAGCGTTTATAAATGTAAGGAGGTGGCATCTACAGAAAGATATAATCTCTTTGTGATGATTTTAATTGTGATAAAAATCGACATAATTGGTGGTTGCAAAAAAGAGGCCAAAAGCTTTCATAATAATAATCAAGACCTTATTAATGATGTTAAGTATAATAAAAGGAATTTACAAGGTAAAAATTAAAAAATAAGGATGAATATATTACCAAAAAAATTAAAGAGAATACTACCAAAACATTGGAAGAAGAAATTTCCAAGAAGGATGAAAAAGAACCAAATACTAACGAGGTAAAATTAGAAATGCAATATACAATTGAATAAGGATGTAAGAATTTGATGGATAGCATCACATTGTAGATTCAAAAAGTAAAGGAAGACAAAATTCAAGGAGGGCACCAAAAAATACTTGAAAAAGTTGAGCAATTGATTGAGGATGTAAATTCCAAATATGAAGGGATTATCTCAAAATAAAGATGTATTGAATACCAAGCAAATATGATAGAGCATGTCACTATCTCTAAAAATAAGACAAATGATATGGGTGTGAAAATTGAAGGAAAACCATCAAACGTGGAACCATATCAACACCCTCATTTCAAATAAAGTTTCCAAGAAAGACAAGAAGATTGACATCGACATTAACAAGGAAGAAGATGGAATAATAAACAATATTAATAGAACAAGAAACCAAAAAATTATGATTCAACAAGCTATTATTACATACCAACCACTACAATATATTGGATAAGTTATAACAACAACACATGGAATCAAATGAAAGTAAATTGTGCAAAAACATACTATCAAGGATTAAGACAAAAAATAATTAAATTTGAATGGATGGATTGTTATCAATGTCAACAAGAGAGAAAGAATATAAGTAAATATTATTTCTTCGTTTCATCACATGTAAAATGATTAACTACAAATCTTTGAGGACAACTATTTTTTAAGGAGGGTACTATGATATAACCCCAATGGGGTATATATGGGNATATATATATATATATATATATATATATATATATATATATATATATATATATATATATATATATATATATATATATATATATATATATATATATATATAGGACCAAGGAATGGTGGCATTGAATGGAACACACATTCTTGATGGTCCATGTATGGTTGGAGGGTAGAAGAAAGAGTGCAGGAAAATGATTTTCTTCAACAGATTAACAACACTCAACATTGCCTCACATTTTTCCCAAGTCAAATCATGTCCACAAAATGCCCAAAATGTACGGAATTTAGAGCTTTCTAKCAAAATACCAAAGAACAAAGTGAGAGAGGAAKTCCACCATCAATGTATGGCCATATGATCCTCCTCTAAAAAAAATAGATGGTTGTATGGCTTGTGGGTAACAACAAATTCCCAAGTAGGTAAGAAATTGACTAGGTAAATGTCAAATTAAMYAGGTAGCATGAAATCAACTAGGGAAAGTGTGAAATCGATTGGGTAGTATGAAATCAACTAGGTAAATACAAAATTGACCTAGAAGGTATGAGGTCAACCCAGCAAATCGGAAATTCGACCCAACAAGTATGAAATTGACTAAGAGACAATTCCAATTGTTTGAATGGAGAGAGAATTATGTTAGCCTCTTACTCATACACAATCATGAAGTCCTAGTATGTAATACCCCTATGCCAAACCCCAATTGTAATGTACATATAGGCTGGTGAGACAAGATATTTTGGGCCAAAGTGCCTTGTATATATATGTTTTGAGGCCAAAGTGCCTATGTTGTTATTAGGCCAGAGAGCCTATATGCTAAAAGGCGAATGAGCCTAGCATTGTAAAATGTAATCACACACAATGATATTAATAAAATACATCACTATTGCAGAACAACTAGACAAAAGAGATTGGGGGAAAAAATCGACTAGAAAGGGAAAGGGGGATAAGAGTCTAGGAAATGGGACTTAATCCAAGGAAATATTATAATAATATTTCCTAAAGTCAAAAGTAAAGAATGAGTCACCAAGTGGAGCTCATGTAGTTCCTATCTTGACAAGTGTTAAGTTGAGGGTATCGAAATATATTGTTGACAAATTAGTGTATTTATGACCTTTCCCATTTAGTCTTACCATCACCCTCTCATGGTAACTCTATAATATACCTTCCATACTTGCACTCTAGAGCTATTTGGAGGAGTAACCTGAATAATTGAGCTGAAAAGGTGGGTTGTCAAGCCTGTGTGATGTTGAATAGGTGCATTGTCAAGCCTGTGAGATATTGCAGAAGTAGGTTTTTAGGCTTGTAAGCATTCTCTCTAGGTGAGAGAATTGTTGGGAATTGATTTACCAAGGTGCCAAGCTGCAACTACCTATCTGGCCTATTGCTAAAACCCTAGAAGGGAAGTGTGGAAGTTGAAGGAATATTGAGCAGAGAAGGGTTACACTTCCTAGGGTGGGATAGACATGTGGGGAATGAGAGATTGTAGGTTGTTTTCTTGATATGGAACCCGATTCTGTGTATTTTTTGTTGTTGACAGACCTTAGCCTGGATTAGGAATCATTTTCCTTGGTGGAATTTTAACCCCAGCTTGGGGGTGACTTGTTGCTCAGAGTTTATGAGCAGTAGAGTCTATAGCTGGGAGGAACATCTGAGGTCTTCAAGAAGTTGGTGATTTTTTAGCAAAAGATAAGTGTCTTATGTGTATTTTATTTAATTATTGTGTGATTAAATGTATATTTTGTTTTGGGTTTTTCTTGTATTATTATACATGTTTATATTTGTTAAGGGATATATGAGTCTGTGCATATGTAGACCAATTTTAATTTAAGTTATTTGTGTCAGATTTGGTAATTTCATGGGGCATTCCCCAGCTTGGGGTTGGGAATTCTACAATGTGGTATCAGAGTTGTATTTGATGATTTTTTATTGTAACGGGGATGTTACAATGTGGTAACATGACTCAACTAAGTGGTTGGTTACGCTACAATGTGGAATCAGAGCCATAGTTTCAACACTAAGTCTGTATGGGACATAGACAGAGCATTCAAGCTAAGTTTGCAAAGTCTGCATGCAAATTGTTCAATATAATGTTTGAAAGGGATGTCTCCAATACATTTGTCAAAATTACTACGTGAAATTGGGGAAATTTCATGAATAATTGAGGAAAAATTAGCCATGTATTAAAAATTCCCAATTTTAAATCTCAGTTTGGGTACTTTTAGACCTAGAATTGGTCGAATTATGAATTTTGGGTTTACAATGAAGTCATGGAGAAATTTGGGTAAAAATCCCCAATTTCTGAGCAGAATCGAGTGAAATTTGCGCCCACAAATTCCCCTTAGTCGTACACGGAGGTAATTTTTCAGTTATAGGGTATAATTTTTCCACAAAAATATTAACATCAGAATTCCATGGTGGTGGTGAATAGAATTTCGAATTATGCATTTTTGGGAATTTTGGAGAAATTCAAAAACTATAAAAAATTGAGTATTTTCCCATATATGACGTTAGTATGATGTGGTGGTGAAATGGATTTGATGTGGCAGTGAAATGGAAGAGGTGATGTGGGATACCATGGTGGCAGGTCAATAGTGGAAGCGGGTGGCACAGTGGCAGGTGACGTGGGGACTGCATGAGACAATGGTATAATGAATACCAAAACCATCGTCACATGGGAGCAAAGCCATTTTGGATTCTATCCCTTGTACCATGCGAAATCACTCAGATCATGCCACATAACACAAGAAAACTTCCATCGTGACCCAAAGGTTTTTTAAAGGTTGGGCATGTTTGGGGTGCGACATGACCTTTCGACTGTTGATCTCCCTTGATCTCATCTGTCAGATTACAGATACGTGCAAGTTTGCATGCATCGAGGAAAAAGGTGTGGGATGGGACCTGCCCATCCTCATGGCCAATAAAAAGGTGCCACATGGGGCTTTGAATGTCAATGTGGGACCCTTTTCCCATCCGTGGTCATAAATGTGCCAACTGGGTAGGTGGGTCCATGGAGTATTACTATTTTATTGAATTTTAAGGCCTGCGTAACAGGAAAAAGATAGAAAGAAGTAATAGAAGGCTGACGAGGTAGTTCGAGAGGATGATAGAGAATCATATTTGGGTTCCAAGTGGACCCAAAGTGTCATAATAGTCACCATGTCAGCATAAATTAGTTATTTTTCTCGGAAAAACATAGTGTGTTTCAGGTAATCTTCTTCTAGGGCGTTTTTGAAGGCCGAAACAACATTTTCACGCACTCAAAAACAATGAGAATAGAGTCTACCAAGGTTCACTTGTCTCTACATCTCAAATAAAATATCTCAGAGAGATATTTCTAATGGTGTAAATCATTTTTTAAATGGAGCTAGTATGAGGAAGTTACAGGCCAAATAGTGCAAGGTAAAATTTTGGGTACCAGTTCACTCCAGGGCCATAACTTCTTGCTTCAAGGTCAGATTGGGGAACATGAGAAGTCCATGGAAATATATTGGAACATATAATACATTCTTGGAATTTAATTAATTCTTTGGGTATATGAAAGTGCATGGGAGGACATAGAAGACACATGTAGCATTCAAGGCTAAAAATATAAATGGGCCTTAAACTTCAACAAGCTATAACTAGCGGTCCGATTGTTGGATGAAGGTAAAACTTGGCCAAAATGTTAAAAAAGGGGTCATGAGGAAACCTAATGGATATTATGACAAAATACCAAAAGGGGATAGTGTATTCATGCAAGAACAATTCTGAAATTACACTTAGAATAAAAAGTGTATAAAAGGAGTAAATGGGTAAAATTCCAATAGCTATAACTTTCTACTCAAAATTCAGAATTGAGAAAGAAAGAAGTCATTGGAAAGGTCTTGGATAGATGAGTTCAAATAAACAACCATAAATGTGAATCGGATATTCACATTCTTAAGATATCAAAAATAATATTTTTGGTGCATTAAAAAGAGCAAAATGGTGCATAAACAAATAGATTTATTAAATTTATTATAGTCTAACAAATCCTATTACCTGCACATTTTGCAGAGTTAAGAGAAAATAAATAAGAATAGGATCAAAAAAGAGATTATAGGTATGGAAGCTACACATAGGAATTACAACCATGAAGATGAAGTCATGGGGTTGTATGTCAACATGGTTAATGCAGGGACAAAATCAAATGGTCATGAGGAAGGGAAAGATGAAATCATGAACATGGTGGAGACCATCAAGATATTGAAAAAATATTTCCAAAGTTATAAATATGATAATGAGAGGCTTATGAAATCCAAGGAGAAACAATATGGCTTCAACATCAAGTTTTAGCAGAGCTTGGACATAATAGAGAAGAAGGTGTATAAAGAGATTGAATCAAGAAAGTCAGGGAGTCATGGGTCTCATTATAAAAGAAGAGAAGCAAGAAGTGTTGACAGGAATCATCATCACTCACCAAGGCTTTCAGCTAGGAAAGAAAATAGTATTTCAAGTCCTTATCCTGTTAGAAAACACAAGAGGAGGTTTTGGGTAGATGATCTACAATGAGAAATGAATAAGATCAAGCCTCCTACCTTTGATGGTCAGAATAATAAATATGAGGACGTAGATACCTGGATGTTGGGCATGAGGAAGTACTTTTAGTAACCGAATTTCTCATCATAGGGGAGAATTGAAATTTATCAATTGAAAGGAAAAGCATCAATGTGGTGGGGCCAGTTTGTGCAAGTGAAACACATTGATGAGAAGAAGATTACTTACAGGGAGTTAAAAAAATATTTTCAAAAGAAGTACTTAAACAAGAGGTTTTATGATAGGAAGATGAAGGATTTATTTGAACTCAATATTGGGAGTATGAACATATATGAGTATGCAATAATATTCATAGAGCTACTGAAATATATTCCATTCATCAAGGATGAGCAAGTCAATTTTCAAAGATAACTGAGTGGATTTCCATCATTTATCAGTAATAAGATACAATGTGATGATCCCAAGACACATCGGAGGAAACCATAAGGAGATATAAATGTTTCTATAATCAACATATAGGAACACCTACTTATCAAAATTCTTGGGAAGACAAGAAGAAAGGAAATATGGAGCAACAGAAAAAAAGGATAAAGCCACCATTCTTCAAACATAATTATCAGGGAAAGCTAGATTCAAAGAAGCCCCAAATGAAAGAGATAATGGGGACAATACCAAGGAAGAAGCCAATGAAGTGTTAGGGATGTGAGGGAGATCACATGTACAGATATTTCCCTCATAGAGATGAAAAAGTGAGAACTATTCATAATGTACATCAAGTTGATATAGTGGATAACATGGGTAGAAATGTACCAAGGATCTATGCATCTCTGGCTAAAAAGAAAGCTGAAGAAGAATCTAATATTAATGACCAACCCATATCTATTTTAATTGAATAAGGAGATATTCATAATTATCTAGATCCTAAGATGGTTGAAATATTTCATTTTCCAAGAAGCAAGCTTGGGAAATCTTGGTTGGTGTTGCTAGCTACAAGAGCTAAGAGAAAAATTAATGAGATGGTTAAAGAACGTCCTATGGACATGAATGGAATGAACACAAAATAATCTTTGAATATCATACCTTTGGGCTCCTATGATTTCCTAATTGGTATGAATTGGTTGGAAAAGCATCATGCTATCCTAGATTATTACAACAAGGCTTTTGCTTGCTTAGATGAGGAAGGGAACTTGAGAATAGTTCGGGTATTCCAAGGGCAGTACGTTCTATGGATGATTTTAGGGGCTAAATTTGGCTCATGGGATAATTTTCCATGGTTTTTTCAAAAACAAGATTCGCTATTTTAAAAATGATTCGCCCAAATTCTAAAGGATAAAATTATTTTACCTTAAAAATCGCCAAAATTTTATAAAAAACTATATAAAATCCTTAGAAATTTGAATATTTTTACAAAACTATCACCAAACATTTATAGTTGGCATATGAAGAATTAGTAAGATTCGCCAAGGTTTCTACATTTTAAAATAAAATTCCATCCTTAAAATCATCCCTGGCAGTATCTATTAGACAAGTGTTCAACCTTGCAGTTGAAGAAAATCTCCAGGAAAGGGTGCCAAGTATTTATAGCTAATATGGAGGAGAAAACTAAGGATGAAGTACCAAATATTGAATATTATGTAGTCCTAAAAGAGTTTGAATATGTCTTTAGAGAAATATATGGGTTTCCACCAAAGAGAGATATTGATTTCTCTATTAATATGACACCTCAACCAACTCTGGTATCTGAGACTCCCTATAGGATGAGTACTCCAGAACTGAAGGATTTGCAAAATTAACTTGAAGAGATTCTAACTAAGGGGTTTATATTCCCAAGTGTGTCACCTTGGTGTGCACCAATATTATTTGTAAAAAATAAGGATGGTACCTTGAGGCTTTGTATTGACTTAAGGAAGATGAATAAGGTGAATGTGAAGAAAAGGTATCCTTTTCCAAGGATAGATGATCTATTTGATTATCTTAAGGATGATAATATATTCTCCAAGATTGACCTCAAGTCAGGCTATCATCAGGTAAGGATTAAGGAGGAATATATCAACAAGACAAATTTTTGAACAAGGTATGGCCATTATGAGTTTACAGTGCTACCATTTGGGTCGTCAAATGCACCAACTGTTTTCATGTGTTTAATGAATGGAATTTTCAGAAATTACTTGGATAAATTTGTCATTGTCTTTTTGTATGACATACTTATATACTCCAAGTTTGAAAAATAGCATGAGAAACACTTGAGGATGGTGCTACAAGTATTAAGGGAGAATTAGTTGTGTGCAAAGTTGATAAAGTGCTCATTTTACCAAAGGTAGATACATTATTTGGGCCATATCATTTCAGAGGAAGGGATAACAGTGAATCTAGAAAAGATAAAATCCATTTGGGGATGGATGGTACCAAATAATGTCTCAGAGGTGAGATCATTCATGGGGATTTCAGGGTACTATAGAAGATTAATTGATGGGTTTTCAATGATTGCACACCCAATCACATATTTGCAAAAGAAGGGTGTGAAATTTGAATGGACTTCTGATTGTGAAAGAAGATTTCAAAACTTGAAGATCTGTTGACAAATGCACCAATATTTAAATTTGTTGATCCCAATGCAAATTTCATTGTGTGCACCGATGCATGCAAATAAGGGGTTGGAGGAATCCTTAGTCAAAATGGGCATGTGATATGCTATGAGTCAAGAAATTTAAAAGAGCATGAAAGACATTATGCCAATCATGATCTATAATTGGAAGCCATAGTGCATGCCTTGAAGATGTGGAGGAACTACCTCATGGGAAGGAGATTTGAGTTGAGGAAAGACCATAATAGTCTGAACATTTTGTTTGGACAACCAACCTTGAATGCTATGAAAATCATATGGATCGAATTTCTTAGTGAGTATGAGTTTGATATAAAGCATATCAAAGACAAGGAGAACAAGGCGGTTGATGCACTCAACAAGAGAGTACATGGGATGCATGCTACAACCATTAAAATGTACAGATATTATTTAAAGGACATAATTTTATAGGTTGAAAAATCATATAGACATTATATGGAGATAAAGACAAAATTACAGTAGGGTAATTTGCAACAAAAGATTGAAAATTATAAGTTAAGGGAGGATGAAATTCTCTTGTACAAAGGCAAAGTTTCTGTGCCTAAATTTCAGGAGCTGAAAAATTTGGTACTAAAGGAGGTGCATAATGTGTCTTATGTTGGGCACCCATTTTACTAGAAAACAATTGTTGCTGTCAAGAACCAATATTATTGGACAAGTATGACGAAATAGGTGGTTGGTTATATATCTAGATGTTTGGAATGTCAAAATATCAAGGTTGAGCATTGAGCATAAACACCTAGCTGGTTTTCTACATCCATTGCCCATTCCTGAGTGGAAATGGGAAGTGGTGACAATGGAGTTATCACTAAGATGCTCATAACTACCAAGAAACATGATTCCATCATGGTGGTGGTGGATAATCTTGAAAAGGCTACCCATTTTATTCTATTGAAGCTAACTCAAAAGGCAACCAACATTGCATATATCTACATGAGAGACATTTCTAGGCTTCATGGTGTGCCTAAGAAAATTGTGTTTGACAGAGATCCCAAGTTTACATCAAAATTTTGGAAGGGATTATTCAAAGGATTTGGAACAAATATGAACTTTAGCACAACTTATCATCTAGATTCAGATGGGAACACAAAAAGGTTCAATCAAGTGATTGAAGATATGTTAAGGATGTATGTGATGGATACACCATTGAAATGGGAAGGTTATATTCACTTGGTAGAGTTTTCTTATAATAATGGATATCAAGCATATTTAAAGATGAGACCATTTGAGGCACTTTATGATACAAAGTGAAACACACCAGTGAGTTGGGAAAATCTAGTCGACGAAGCAGTGGTTGGGCCATAACTGTTCAGATAAATGGAGGAGAAGATGGTGATGATTAAGTAGAAATTAAAGGCTTCCCAAGATAGGTAGAAAATTTATGCATATAAGGGTAGAACTCACAAATAGTTTAAAGTGGGTGGCCATGTGTTCTTGAAAGTGAAGGCTAAAATAACTTCCTTGAAGTTGGGGAACTCTTCAAAGATGCAAGCATGTTATTGTGGGCCATTTGAAATCCTAAAAAGGATTGGTCATGTTGCATACATTCTTGCACTACCTACATCCATGTGCATTCATAATGTATTTCATGTATCTTTACTTAAAAATTGTGTACCTAATGTTAATCATGTAATTTATTTGAATGTGATTTAGGTGGAGAAAGAGAGAAAATTATAAGTACATCTGGTATGCATATTGGATTGGAAGGTCAAGTGTTACACACCAAAATTGCACACCTAGGTATCTCACCTTAAGTGTCACAAGTGTCGCAAAGTGACGTTTACACCTCGGTAAGTGTCGCATGCACTGTCGCAAGTGTCATATGCACCTTACGAAGTGTGACACTCACTTTATGAGGGGTAGACACCCATTGACATCATGAAAACATTTTTCCATGACCCATAAGTCATATCGGAGGAGGAAACCCATCATTTCTAGGTCAAAACACACATTTTCCTTGGAAAATTTGACCAATTTTTGAGCATTTATGAAGGGCGGTGCCCCCTTGGCCATGATGTGGGAGTTCCATGGTTCTCCCTCTGCCGTGTTAGGGGAGTGCCACTGCTAGGATGGTGCCATGTCTCTCACTATAGGGGAGCACCATTCTTGTTCAGGGAAAAGGGGGATCTCCTCCACCTAATTCTATAGGCCAAATATCTAAGATTGGGTTGGTTATGTTCGACCTCATACTTTGGCTTCACCTTAGGATCTGATCCAAATCTCAAGTAACCATATCCTCAACCATATCTCTAATTTGTTCATGGTGGTTTTTCCTCTCAAACCTATATATTGATGGATCTCCAAGATGAAATGGAGGAAGTAATCAGTTAAAGTATCATCATTTTGATCTTGGTATATTCGTGCAAGGGGCTGAACGAGGAGATCTTGGAGAGGTTGTTGATACATCAATCATGGTCTGGAAGGTTTTTCTTTCGGTTCTCATTTGAATATACTTAGCCTATTTCCTTCAATCATGTGTATTCTTTCATGTTCTTGTCTATTCTTTCTTTATATTCATAGATGAATTTGTTTTACCTAATATACTAGAGTAGGAGATAGTTGTTTATATTTGTTGCCTATTGCAGGTATCAAGTTGTGCCATGGAGTTTGAAGATCAAGCTCACAAATTGGAATCAATGAGAACAAAATTCATAAACAATTACATCATGATCTTTCTCCCTCTCTCTTTTTGATTGGTTAAAATGAGTTTAAAGGGATGTTAGTATCCATTTGTAGTGTTTCTGTCTTGGTATAGGGGTCTAGTAATCCAAGGGACGTTTCACATTTTCATAGGGGAAATATTTTGGAACATAAATTGGAGAATCCACTAGGGAATTGCTATGTTTGACCCTGATTGGTGCCCCCCCATAGCCTCCTATAGAGAGTTATTCCCCTAATTGGTGCTCTGTCTCCTTGAGAACAAGGGAGGCATTCCCCTTGTTTTGGTGATTTTTCCTCTTTCTTCTTGCTCTTTCTCAACCTGATTTTGAGGGGATTTTTCTCAAAGAATCCTAATTTCCTTTGACTTTGTTTTTCCCAAGAGTTTGGCATTTATCACTCATTTAGGTTTCTCCCTTGATTTTTCAAATTAGCTCCTAGTTGTGATCCCCTTAGGTTAACAAGATCCCTTGGTTGTTTCTTCCTTTGAGTTTGTGCGATCTTCATCTCACAAAAGCTTTTAGATTGCTTGGATGTTTAGGACTTTTCATAAACTAGGGTTCGCAAAGGTTTCTTGGTATTGAGATTTCTTGTCCTCATTTGAAACATATCGCTTTTATGAATGATTAGGACTCTTTTTCTTACCACAACCCAACTTGATTTTTGTTTCTTGTTGCTCTTGTTTTGAGTTTTATCGTGAGTGCTTGTCCTCTTTCTCTTTTGCATCTTTGAGTTCTTGATTGAACATGTTATCCCCTACTTGTTTTCTTTTAATTCTCATAATTTTGAGTGTGCTTTGTTTGATTTCTTTTTTTCTCATACTTCTTTCTGTCAAACATAGATGTATTTTCATTCCATTTGAAAAGTTAAGAAGTGAAAATTTTGCATATCTCCTTGCATACATAATCAAATGAAGAAACTTTTTTCATTCATTAGGAAGTTTTTTTTGGTTTATGTTTGGAAAAAGAGTTAGTTTTTCATGTGAATTTTGGTTTTTGAAAGCATTTTCTTGATAGTTTGGCATCATATTGATCCCAGAAATTGAAAGTTGCATTGTTTTGAGTGCTTTCTTGTGTTAAGAAGAATATAACTCTCCTCCTTCCCATACATAGAATTCATCGAAAAGAGTGAACTGCGTCTCATTATTTTGCATTATGGTGGAGTTGAGTCTCTCTCACATCATTAGTTTCATCTCTATGAACCCTTTGAGTTAAAAACCATTAAAATCAACCACACACTAATAAAATCAACTAGAATAGTTTTTGGTTTTAGCACACCAACAATAACATAGGATTAGGGTCTTTGGACTAGCTGAAGTGAGTAAATTGTCCAAGACTACTAAACAGACTGTAGATCACTAAAGAGCGTGCAAATCCAACTTTCATATAACCATAGCCAGGAACCCCCTCTCACATAGGTTCTAAACACAAGGGCGCATGTGGGAGAGAAGAGGATATTACCCATAAAAATCTTAACCAATCGTCACAGTGGAAAAAGCGTATATTGGGGGTTTTTCTTGAGAAACCACTGGTTTCATTTGGTCTCAGTGATTTGTGAACTATGAATCCATTCAGGGGGATTTGGAGTCTTACCATTCCACTTGTCTTCAATTCTCTTGAATAACTTCATACTTTTATATCATGCCCATACGTTTAGGCCTGAATGTCAACTGTACCCGCTTGGAGGCTACTTGCGAGTTGGTAACCTTTGTGGCCTTTCCTAGGTACCTACAGAGGTGAACATGGGGGGATTCCCATGGTACCTAGGGAAGATGTCATATCACACTATCAATACACTTGGAGGGTGATCCATTGAAAGTGACGGTTGATTGTACCGAGAAGGGATGTTACATGGAGGTCAAGGTAAATGCTTCTAACTTTTTCACTGTTGGCTTGATATCCCATCTTCAAAAGATCCTTGAGCCTACTATTGCTTGGTTGATTTATTTTCATTTTCATAGGAGTGTTTTTCTTTGAATTTCGTAGTCAGCCTTAGGATTAGATATTTCATAGTATACAAGGTATGGAACCTAACGTTCAGGAACCTCAACACAATATTTCTTACGAAGGAATGATCGTAGATCACACTTCTGAAACCAAGAGCATCACTCCTGGAAGTGGCCACCATGTTGAATAACTAGTCACAACCTTCGTAGAAAGCCTCACATCTTACGCAAATCCTATTTTTAATTATCCACTCAGCCAACAAATCATTGATCCACCATCTATGAGATATTCGGATTCCTATTCTTATTACTATTTACTGCCTAGTTCCACCACTACACAGTCTTTTGGCACGAACCCAACATCTTTTGTTTTTCCTGAAGGACTTGGGAACTCATCTTTTTCTACAACTCTTATAGTTGATATTGTTGATTCTTCATCTATATCAGACACTTCAGCGAGCCATGTGACCCCAACTCAACCATTTATAAACACATCTCCTTTCTCACATGAGTCGGGTAACATTCCTACTTCACTCTTTCTGCACATCCACATGCCAAGTTCTTTACTTGGTCGTTCCATCAGTCAAATGGATGGAAGTCAAGTCGTTCACACAACCATGGTTACACAAGATACTCCACCTCCATATCACACATTGCATATTAGTATACCATACATTGGAGGTCAATCTTCAATGGGAGGTCAAACTTCAGTTGGGGGAAAATATTTATTTACAGGGAAACGTTTTACTTGGGGGAAACCTACATGGTTGCAACATTAACAAGCCTGGGGGGGGAACTTCTCCTACAATTCCTTCTATAGATACTACCACTGGCCCATATCCTAGACATCCATATCTAGGATTTGTGAATCCTTTGTGGGCTCAACCTAATCAGACATGAATTTCTCCGCAAGGAACTTTTCCCTATCAATCTGTAAACCCCACAATTCCAACACAACAATCCCTTCAATCAAAGTATATGGGAGGTCCATCATGCCAAATTCATCAAATGGGGGGACCATTAGGTCAATCTCAGTATGTAGGAGGTCCATCTGTTCATTCATAGTACATGGGTGGACAAATAGGAAAACCACCATACATGGGTGGACAACCCAAGAAGCCACCGTATATGGGAGGAGGACCATCTAGTTTTGTCATCTCGCCACAACCTGGATATGGTCCTACTGGTGTTCCCACGCAATATGGTTATCACCAATATCAAAATAATAACCAACAAATACCGTTCTTGGCTATGTTATATCTTCCATATCTGTCACGTTTGACAAACGATCTCATCCTTCATGCCCCATTTTCACCTTCCATCCCTACCAAATTACCGACCGACATTCTGAAATTATTCGGAAAACTTGGGGAATATCCTAACAATAATGTTATGAATTTCCGTTTATGGTGTTCTTCCAAATATTTTATAGACGATTCCATTCGTCTTAGAATTTTTCAGAGAACATTTATAGGCACAACAACAAAATGGTATATTGAATTGTCGCGTAACTCCTTTTCTGAATTTAATTCTCTTACCATGGATTTTTTGATGCATTTTCAGTTTCCTATATGGTATGGAACTTTTGACCTCACTCCAAAAATCCTCTTCCACCCACATATCTGATCATATTCATGAGTGGAGACACCGGAGACAGTTGATTAAATATCCCATTCCGAACTAACTCCTTATGGATTGGTTTACAAAGTCACTCTTGCCTCCCATTTTCTGTGATGTTTCTATGGGAAATGTACTTACTAAGGAGCATACTATCAACTGTGCATAATATTTAGACTCGGTTTACAACCTTTCCAACAGACTTTACGATCTGATCCCTCATGCTCCTCATCTGTCAAATGATCCATCAAGACCTACTTCGGAACCAGGCTCTGTTTCAAACACCAATACTACTTCCACTTCTTCTCAAACCTCTGAGGTGAATGTGATCCAATCCACTTCATCTCAACAACCAAGAGGTAAGAGGAAAAACAAGGGTAAATCCAAGAAATCTTATAACGAGTAGGTTAATCCTAAGATTGATGATACTCAACCACCTAAGAAGCCTAAATATCCTTTTATGATTTGTGAGGAAAACCACTACATGAAAGACTACCCTGATTGTGTTTTTTTTTCGCTAAATATCTAATGGGTACTTCCCAACCGGTTCAACAACAACATTTCATTGCGCAAAATCCTTCTCCTCTACAAGGGGGAAACATGAGTCATTCCCACCATGGGGATGCTTCCACAAGTGCCTCTAAGGTGTACATGTTTAAGATGGTTAATGTCATGAATCAAGAAAATACCTATGACACTCTTCCAGGGGATCAGACTAAATGAAAATCTATTGATCAACCCTCTAGTTCCATTCCTCCTCCATCATCCAATCCTCTTCAGATTGACAAGCCAATTTCTGATGCAACTTTGTGCCCACCCAAGAGTGTAATTTGAAAGGAGACATTTAAACCCAATACTCATGCTGCCTAAAAATACAACATCATTGAATATTTGGCACAATATCCTTATGTTATGTCATCCCTTGAAGTTATACAACACTGTCCAAGTCAATGTAGAACCTTGTTGTCAACCATTAGAGCCATGTATCTAGAGGATTCAAACTTGATTACGTTTAATCTGGATTATTTTAAGGAGAGTCTCTCCCACCACTTAGCATTCCAAATTTAGGTTTTGGTTTGTGGAAAGAACATCCATCATATTATTTTGGATGAGGGAGCCTCCACCTATGTCATGTCATTTCCTTGTTGGAGATCCCTTGGTTCTCCTACACTTACCCAGTCTCCTACCACCTTGAAAGCATTTGATGGTCGTGGTTTCCAACCTCATGGACTCTTGCAATATTTCATTGTAACATTGAAGGGTAAGACCATTTTGGTCGATATTGAAGTGGTTTACACTCCCCTAGATTACAATTTGTTACTTTTTCGTATTTGGTTCTATGCAATGACAGTCGTCGCATCTTCAGTTTTTCACATCTTACGATTTCCCCATAAAGGAAATATTATCACTGTTAACCAACTTGACTATACAACTCCATATCTCCACAATTTTGCAACAAATAATGTCCCTTTTCTAGTAAATAATGGTTTTTAGAGTGTAGGAGTAGGTCTCCTTAAGGATTCCTCACTCATGGGGGTTTTTCCTTTTCCTTCTCCTCCCACCCCGCAAGTTTCCATGTTAAACATGATTTCGACTAAGGTGCGAAAATCCTTAGAATTATCTGATCCTTTGGTAGTATCTAGTCTCAACAAACATAGTTCATCATCTCTGTCAAGCTCGTTTAAAAATGAAATAGAACCACCTCCATTTGAACTGAGTCTCACTCTCGATCGAGTACTTGAACCTTATTTTCCTCTGCCTACTGAAAATGTTCCCATCGGTACCCAGATGCCTAAACTAGGAAAGAAGAGCAGTCGCTAGAGGAAACAATGTTTGGGGGGTAGGTCTCCAGCCTCTAGACATCATGCTAGAGAAAAACCACTAGTTTTTATCATGCAAGCTGGGGGAAAACTACCTCTAGAGAGATATGTTTCTAGGAGTGATCCTCGCTTGGGGTTCGGTCCCACTGTAACATAGTAGTATTTTCTAGAACAAGCTTAGCCTTTGTTCTTTCTCATGCTCGTAAATACATGATAATAGGTTACCAAAATCA
>ML788927.1:850962-890735 GCA_009831015.1 Picea engelmannii | reverse complement strand
TAGGTAGATTTTATTTCGTTTGGTTTTCTATTCTCTGTTAACCCATTTTGATCCACAGCAAACCTGTTCTGCCTTGCTGAGCCCAACAGGGCATGCTAGTGCTCCCATTCTTTCTCACCCGGCGACGATTCGAGCACGAACACCGTCCATCAGGAGGGAGGTGTGGCAAACGACTAGCGTTTCGCTAACTTGCGCTTGGGAGAAATCAAAGGGCAGAGCACCAAGAATTTGCGAGATATGAAACTGCGACTTGATCCGATCCATTGGACTCAGGAAAGATATGGGACATTGGTTGTTCAGGATGAAATATCAAAATTTCAGGGATCAAAAGATTGGAGGTGACAAGTCTTTTGACTTCGTGAAATGCAAAGTCCCGAAGTCATCGTGAATGTCGGATTGAGGGAGGGTCTGGATCGTCAGACCTGAAGCATCATAGTTTTGGATATCAGGAGAATGGAGCTAAAGGAAATCCAAATTCATGAAACATGAACCATTGACTTGATCGTAGCCGTCAATCAAGGGAAGATCCAAGTTGTAGATCTCGATTTATTGTGGTTTTAGATATCGATAAAATAGAAGTAGAAATACTCCCAGAGTCGCGAGATGCGAAATCACAACGCGCCTTTCATTCAGGTGTGTGTTCACCGTCAATGGTCACAAGGGAGTCAAGGCTTAGTAGAGAAGATCTAGCACCCATTTAGCGTTGAAATTTGAACAAAGCTCAAGAGGGGGCCCGTGGGTCTCATATGACCTGCGCCTTTGGAGAAAGGACTTGTGTAAGTGAGGTTTGGGTCTAGAAGAGGCCCAAAGAGTCAATCAGACTCAATTTCTTGATTGATCCTAGATCAGGAGGTCATGCAGCCCTTAGGAGAGAAGGGTGGTATGCATCAAGTGGTATTAGAGTGAGTTTCTGTCTGTAGACAATAGGCATAAGAGAAAGAGATAGTTCGATACCATCAAGGGGTATCAGAGGTTGAATTTTTTCTTGTAGACAACGAGAAAAGGAGAGGAGACAAGAGAACCCAAAGTTGTACTCTGTGTGTGACAGACGGTCAACAAAATACCACCAAGGAGACGAGAGGAAGCAAATTTAGTCAATCGAGCTGTAGAAAGGGAGATGTGAGAACTCCATGCAAGGATAGAAGTGATGGAGGTAGTGCAAAGGAGATCATCTGACACTGGAGATGTCAACGATGTAGAGAGAGAAGAAGATGCAGGAGAGAATGTTGTCGGAGAAGCTGCAGGAGAGGATGTTTCCGAAGAATCCTTTCTGAGAGAAGTTGCTATATTGGGAGGTAGAGCCAAGATAGAGGTCCCGATGTATGAGGGAAATTTAGATTCTGAAGAGCTATTGAATTGGATAAGATCCATGGACAGACACTTCAACTATGAATATGCCGATGAAGAGAGAAAGGTGAAACAAGATGCCACCAGACTAAAAGGACATGCAACACTATGGTGGGATGAACTATAGGATGAGAGGAGAAGCAAAGGAAAGCATAAGATAAATATTTTGGATAGAATTGTAGCCAAGATGAAGTCTAAGTTCATTCCCAAAGACTATCAAATCAATTTGTTCAGAAGGATGCAAAACCTGAGACAGAAGGGGATGACAGTCAAGGAGTACATAGAGGAGTTCTATAGGTTGAACATCAGAACTGGATAAAGGGAGAGAGATGAAGAAAAAGTTTCCAGATATATAAATGGCCTGAGATACAAAATCTAGGATGAGCTCAGCATGATGTCAGTAAGAACAGTGGAGGATTCTTATCAGTTTGAACTGAAGGTAGAGGAGAATTTGGCCAGAAAACAAAGCCAACGAGGAAGAGGTAAAAGCATGGTCCCAAGAAAAAGCAAGGGATTTACCCATGAAAAAACACATCAGTCTAAGGATGAGACTGAGAAACCACACAATCACTCAGAAAGCGGAGGGAGTTCCTGAGAAAGATAGGGTGGTGGAAGAAATTCTTCCAGAGGAAGAGGAATAAGAGGAGGAGGATAAGTACGATGCTATGCCTGTGGAAAGACATGACATATGTCTTGGGACTGTCTAAAGAAAAATAAAGGAGGAGAAGCTCACATTCCAGAAGCGCAATGAAGAGATGTTGAAGCAGAAGGAGTAGAGGATGGAAGATCCTTGATGTTGAGGAAATTTCTCTTAAAACCAGAGGCAAAAATTGAAATGCCGGTGCAGAGGAACAGTCTCTTCAGGACAACTTGCAAGACTAAATACAGAGTCTGGAAGGTGATAATTGACAGTGGTAGCACTGACAACTTAGTATCCACAGAGATGGTGGAGAAATTGGAGCTGGAGACAACTACACACCTGAAGCTATACAAAGTCTCATGGTTGCAAAAAGGACACCAGGTAACAGTTACTAAACAATGTTTGGTTAATTTTAAGATAGAAGGATATAGAGATGAAATCCTATGTGATGTAATTCCCATGGATGTATGGCATATTTTTTTGGGGAGACCATGGTAGTTTGACAGGAGTGTCATTCACGATGGGAGGAAAAATACATACACATTGGAGAAGAATGGTAGAACACACATGTTGCTGCCAATAGAGGAGAAGAAAGTGAAAGAGGAAGCCAACACGAGCATACTTCTCATGAGTGGGAAGGATCTCCTGAAAGAATTCAAGGAAGAACATGAGATTTAGTTCGCTGTGGTGAGGAAACCTAGAGTTATCCTTACAAGCACATTGATGGATGATTTTCCTGAAGAAGTTCAGGAATTGTTGGAAACTTTCGTTGACATAGTGGTGGATGAGCTGCCTAACTCATTGCCACCCATAAGAAGTATCAGTCACCATATTGACTTGATCCTAGGATAAAGTATTCCAAACAAAGAAACATACAGATTGATACCTCGAGAGCATGAGGAAGTGAAGAACCAAGTCCAGGAATTGTTAGAAAAGGGTTTGTTCAGAGAGAGCTTGAGTCCATGTGCAGTACCAACTATGTTGAGTCCAAAGAAGGATGGAGGATGGAGAATGTGTACCGACTCAAGAGCCATTAACAAAATCACCATCAAGTATAGATTTCCTTTACCAAGAATGGATGATTTAATGGATTTCTTAAGTGGAGAAAATTTCTTTTCTAAAATAGATTTGAAAAGTGGATATCACCAGATCAGAATGAGAGAAGCCCATGAGTGGAAAAAAATCTTTTAAGACAAATGAATGTTTGTATGAGTGGCTTGTTATGCCATTTGGCTTAACAAATGACCTGAGCACGTTTATGAGGCTGATGAATGAAATACTAAAAGATTTCATTGGAAATTTTGTGGTTGTGTATCTGGATGATATACTGATCTATAGCAGGACTAAAGAAGAGCATTTGAGGCACCTGACATTAGTGATGAGGAGGCTATAGTAGGAGAATATGTTGATAAATCTAAAGAAGTCCTCTTTTATGAAGACATAACTCATTTACTTGGGTTTTGTGATCTCTTCAAATGAACTAAAGATTGATCCAGAGAAGGTGAAATCAATCAAAGAATGGCTGTCACCAAGGAGCATGTTTGAGGTAAGGATATTTCACGAATTAGCAAGTTTCTATAGGAAGTTCATTAGAGACTTCAGTGGATTTTTTGCGCCAATGATGGATACAATGAAGAACCGACACATGTATTTTAATGGATAGACGAGGCTGAAAAGAGCTTCAATATACTGAAGGAGAAAATCACAGAGCAACCAATTCCGGTCTTGATGAATTTTGAAAAGACATTTCAAGTGAGATGTGACACAAGTGGAGTCGCAATAGGAGCAGTTTTAAGTTAGGATAAAAGACCTATTGTCTATTTCAGTGAGAAGATGAATGAGACCAAGAGAAAATACTCCACGTATGACAAGGAGTTCTATGCCATAATTCAAGCCTTGAAGAAGTGGAGACATTACCTCGTCCCATAGGAATTTGTCTTGTATAGCGATAATCAATCTTTACAATTCATAACCAGGAAGGAGAAATTGAATCAGAGGCATGCAAAATGGATTGAGTTTATGCAAAATTTTACTTTTGTCATAAAACATATTGCTGGGAATGCTAACAAGGTTGCTGATGCATTAAGCAGGAGATGTTTGATTCTGCAACAATTCCAGGTGAATACCTTGGGGTTTGAACACCTTAAGGACATGTATTGTGATGATACAGATTTTAAGGAAGCATATGAAGCATGTGCAAACCCTGTGCTGAGAGACAAAAGCCAGTGGACAAAGTATATGGTTCAAGAAGGATTGTTGTTCAAGGGAAATCAATTGTGCATACCAAAATGCTCAATGAGGGATAATATTTTGAAGGAAAAGCATAGTGGAGGATTGGTTGGACATTTCGACCATGATAAAATGTTTGCACAGTTGAGAAGTTCATACTATTGGCCAGGTATGAGAATGGAAGTGATAAAGTTTGTGAACAGATGTAGAATCTGCAAACATGCAAAAGAGAAGAAGCAGAACACTGGATTGTATCGACCATTGCTAATACCAGAGAGGCCTTGGGATGCAATAAGCATGGATTTTGTGTTAGGACTGCCAAGAAAGCAAAGAGGATTTGATTCCATTTTTGTGGTGGTGGATAGATTTTCAAAGATGGCACATTTATCCCATGACGGAAGACCAATGATGCAACACATATTGCAAATTTGTTTTCCAATGAAGTTGTAAGACTTCATGGCCTACCCAGGAGCATTGTCTCAGACAGAGACACATAATTTGTTGGTCACTTTTGGAGAACATTGTGGAAGAAATTGGGGACATATTTTTCCTTCATCTCAACTTATCACCCTCAGACAGATGGACATACTGAGGTGGTAAACAAGAGTTTGGGAAACTTGTTGAGGAGTCTGGTTACTGAACACCATAATCAGTGGGATCAGATTCTGCCACAAGAAAAAATTTCATACAATGACTCACCAAATAGGAGCATTGGAAATATCCCATTCCAAATATTGTATGGAATGCAACCCAGGGGAGTATCTGAGTTGAGAAACTTAGAAAAAAGTGAGATCAGGAGTAGAATATTTTTCTACAAAAATGTAGAGGATCCATAGCAAGATAAGAGGACAGTTGCATAATTCTAACTAGGAGTACAAGTGCAAAGCGGATCAACATCGTAGAGAACTTCAATTTGAAGTAGGAGATCAGGTTCTGGCACATCTCAGGAAATAAAGGTTCCCTAGGGGAACATATAACAAGCTGAAGATGAAGAAGATAGGACCCTGTAAGATCTTGAGGAAGTTTGATGCAAACACCTATGAGATTGAGCTGCCAGATGGTGTGGGCATATTGCCCATATTCAATGTTTCAAACCTATATCCTTACATGAATGATGACACAGAGGGATCCAAAGATGAAGAGAGGATTTAGTGGGAAAAGCAAATTACCACAACATAAAAGCCACAGATGGAGAAAATTGTTGATCAGAGGATTGGGAAGAGGACAAGGAGGAAGACCTATTTTGAATATTTGGTCAAGTGGAAGGGACACCCAATTGAAGATGCCGATTGGGAAAACAAAGCTGCTATCCAAAAGCATGGAAAGATAGTGCATGAGCTCATGGAAAAGAGTTCATGAACTTTTTTCAAGGGGAGTATGATGCAGGAGCATCGTTGGCAAGCGCGCGCGAGCAAGACCTGTCAGTATTTGGGAATATGTACAGGAGATTGACACTGATAGTTGTTGTAGGCATTTGAAATCCTCGTTAACTCAGCACCAAAACTTATCTTTTGAGGCACGCTTGAACCCAGAGCCAAAATTACTCTTTGAGGCACGTTTGGATAATCACGAGCAGAGCGAGAGTTTCCATTATGACCCTGGAGTGCGACTGATCCAAGATAGTCGTTAGGATAGGTTTTAGAGTATACATGTAGTTAGGGGGAACCCTAAGAACCCTCTGAGTTAAATAGATGTTTTGAAATCCCAAATGTTGGTTGGGTTGTATGTGGCTGTAGAGCCTCAAGTTAGTAGGATATTTTATGAGGTTTTCAATTTTTTTTTTTGAATCACAGTTGTAACCATTTTCGCTTATGAATAGAACAGAGGAAAATTGTTTGAAATTCTCTATGTTTGTGTTTTTATAAGTGAATGAATGGATCTCATATGAGTAGATGAGACTGTGAATGTTAGGATAAGTTTCAATTGTTTCTCTTCCGAGAAGTAGTGCAAGGTGTGCACACAGAACAGAAGGAGTGCATTAGCAGGATTTGTTTCGATTCCCAAGCTCATAAGAGATAACAAGGAGGATTTTCCCTTTGCAAGGAGTGCAAAGAGACTGGAAAAAGTGCCCACAGTCACCCACAAGAACCTAAAATATTCCATAAAAATATAGTGCAAGGAGTGCACATATCCGAGATTCGACTAAAGGTCGAAGAGGCTTGTAGGGAATCAAAGAACTAGAAGGGGAACAAAAAGAGGGCAGAAGGAATTTCTCTTCAAGAAAATCCTTAGGATTCCAAGTGATCGAAATCCCAGAGACGCAAGGAGTGTGTGGGAGTAAGAGTCTTCACAAACCAAGATTTGGAGGAATAACACTTTCCATAAGTGTTAAGGAGATAAGAGGAGTGGACTCATCGAAGGAGAAAAGGTTCAAAACCCTTTGGACACCCATAAAGCCTTCTAAGTCTGAGGAAAGGGTAATCCAAAAGGAGGAGAGATCTTAGTTGTTTAATCCGAGCACAAGAGAATCAGAACCATCCATCAGGAGGGACACGTGGAGAACGACCAATGTTTTGCAGACTCACTCATGGGAGAAGACAAAGGGAAAAGCACCAAGAATTCACAAGATGCGAAAATGCGACATGATCCGAGCCATTGGACTCAAGAAAGATTTGGGCCATTGGTTATCTAGAACGAAATATCGACATTTCGGGGATTGGAAGATTGGAGGTGACAAGTCTTTTGAGTTCGCGAAACATGAAGTCCTGAAGTCATCGTGACTGTTGGATCGAGGGAGGATCTGGACCGTCAGACCTGAAGCGTCGAAATTTTGGCTATCAGGAGAAAGAAGCCAAAGGAACTCCGAAGTCGCGAAATGCGAATCGCCGACTTGATCACAACCATCGATCAAGGGAATATTCGATCCGTAGATCTCAGTTCATCGTGGTTTCAACTATCGAGGAAATAGAGGTAGCAGTACTCCCAAAGTCGCGAGACGTGAAATCGTGATGCGCCTTTCATTTAGGCGCGTGGTCACTACCTGTGGTCACAAGGGAGTCAGGGGTTAGTAGAGAAGAGTTAGCACCCATTTTGCATTGAAATTTGAACAAAGCTCAAGAGGGGGCCCTTGGGTCTCATACGACCTGCGCCTTTGGAGAAAGGACCTATGTAAGTGAGGTTTGGGTCTAGAAAAGGCCCGAAGAGTCAATCAGACTCGATTTCTTGATCGATCCTAGACTGGGAGGTCATGCAGCCCTTAGGAGATAAGGGGGGTCTGCATAAAGCAATCAGGGACAAACATTCCCTAGGGAAGACTCATTCTCTCTAGGTTGCACTTTGTTTAGTGTCAGAGGAATGGCCCAGATAGGTGAATGGTCTAGGCTCATAAATCATGACAATTATTCTTCCTTGCTTGAGAAGAATAGTCCAGATAGCTCATCATTGATGTTTTGCATTCTGAGGGAAGATGCTCTTCCAGATATCACAGATGTGAGTGGAAGAATGGTCCAGATGAATTAGTATATCATACCAATGTTTTCTGTCCAGATTGATATAAGATGATATGATTGTTATGGAGACTATATGTCTCTATACAGTAGATGTATACTACTGTGGTGGATGTGTTCCAATGATTGTGACTATATGTCACTGATCAAGTATTTGTGTGCTACTTGGTGTGGAAATGTACCACTGGATTATAGTTGTGTACTACTATGGATAGACACAGTTGTGTTCTATTGAATGACATTGTTCCGATTGCCTTGAAAACTATCAGTAGAGTAGGAAATTATTATCAACTAGATGGATGATCAATGGACAGAGATTCCCCAGACGAAAAATGGTCCAGGACATTTATTCTTCTAGGACATATGTCCAGATTAGAATAATGGATCTTATGTCACTCTGTGGAGTGAGTAACTTATCCAACATCATGTATGATTACTCATATGGAGTATGGTTTTGAGAGATGATGTAGCTGATGACACTGATAGTGATGATGGTGCTCATGATCTAATCACGATTTAGTCTATACGACTATGTTGATGCTACCGGGTGAATGGTATGTTTGTGATCAAGACCATTACCTTCAATACCTCCCTAGCTAGGAGGGAGTGTTGATATTATGGTCGTTGCAGGAGGTATTTACCTCCATGTGTAAACCTGACGAGAATAGAATATTCTGGGAAGCAAGAAGAAACCCTAATTAATTGGTTAATAACCCTAGAATACAAGTCATCTCAAGAGAATGACTTGTATTAGGTTATTATCCTCCTAGAGAAGAAGTCGGCTAAAGGAAATGTTATATACTAAAGAATTAGTACCCAAAATGAGAAGTCGGCCCAGGCAGTCTGCCAGAAATAGTATAAATATAGGAGGCCAATCTTCATTCTGGCCAGGATTCTCAGAACTATAGAAGCAACACTTGTGTGTACTACAATTGGCTATTTTGTGCGCAAGTTTGGAGGAGAGCTGCTGTTGCAGATGATGCAACTAGAAGATTTCGGTTTTGGCTTGGACTCTCTCTTGGTTATAGTTTGGACTCTCTGATTAGCTCTTGTTACTCTTGATTGATGCACTATCCTTGGAGAAAGGTGTGTCACCTTTGTTTGGCTATCCAATATAGGTTTTTCTTCCAGAATGATTCTCTGTCAAGGTTAAGGTGCTCGGTGGTGGCTTCGGCCTATGGTTGGGTGACAATATTGCTATATTGTCTATGGTTAAACGAGCACATCCATTATATTCTAATAGTATGCATGCTGAAAAATTCCTTGAATGGGTTAAAGAAATCACCAAGGATGTGGTATAAAAAATTTGATACTTATATGTTAGGACTGGATTCACAAGAAGCAAAGCAGATCATTGTGTATTTCAAATTAATTGGTGATCATATTATTTATTTGGTCTTGTATGTGGATGATATCTTGCTGATAGGAAACAACAAGAAGATTATATAGGATGTGAAAACTCAATTGTCTTCTAAATTTGACGTGAAGGATCTTGGTGTTGCAAATTTCATTTTGAGCATGAAAATTAAAAGAGATCCAAGAAACATGAAACTCTAGTTAAATCAGAGGACATATGTCAATACAATATTACAGAGGTTTAATATGCAGGAATGTAAAACAATTAGGGTTCCTATTCTTGTAGTTGAATTTTTTTTTGCAGATCAGTGTCCCAAGACACAAGAAGAGGAAGAGAACATGTCTCATGTTTCGTATGTTCGTGCAGTTGACAATTTGATGTATGCAATGGTCTGTACTAGATTGAACATTTCACATGCAGTGGGAGTTTTGAGTAGGCATATGTCAAAACCAAGGAGCATTGGTCAACAATAAAGAGGGTTTTTAGGTATTTGCGTGGAATTTCTAGTTATGTATTGTACTACCAAGGAAGACCAATATTGGATAGGGTGTTGGATATACATGACTTTTTTGATGCAATTAGTTGGAGGAGAAATTAGTTGGATGAGAAAAAGACAATATGTAGTGGCACTATGAACTACAAAAGCTGAATACATGGTAGCCATTCATACAAGGAAGGAAATAATATGGTTATAAATATTGTGTACAAGTATTGGGTTGGTACAACAAGTTGTAAGGATAGGTTGTGACAATCTGAGCACAATCTTCCTAGGGAAGAACCTGATTTATCATTCAAAGACAAAAATATTGATGTTCAGTATCAATTTGTGAGAGACATGGTTGAATACAAGAAGATGTTGTTGCTGAAGGTGGACACTTTGAAGAATGTTTCATAAATTTGTTTTTGGTAGTTTTTTACGTTCATTTTTAGCGGTTTTTCGGCACACGGTTTTCGTCGATGGTTTTCTAATTTGGTTAAGGAATTAGGGTTGTTGACTAATTTGGTAAATAGATTTGGGGTTTTAGATGCTACAAGATCCTATATATATTGCATTGTAAACAATGAAGACATATGGTGAATAAAAGATTACTAGTGCGACTCTAAATAGGTTGTTGGTTTTCCCAGTTTGGATTTCCAGGGTAAAATATTTGTACAAGGTTAAAATATATACACACATGCATGCGCACATGCACACGTATGCATACACACACACACACAAATGTATATATGAAACATTTTTTATACCACTCACATTTAATTTACCTCTGGAAAAATGAATATGAGGGAAGAAGGTCATTGGGAAAAAAAAAGATACTTGCTATATTGATTTTTGGCTTTGGGATACTAGAATTTGGCTTCTCAATTGCAATATTTTGGCTTTGTATTTAAATTTCCTAATTCTTCAAAAATGGGAAACTAAAGGAACAGTAAAGTAAAATATGATTGCAAGATAATTGACAAAGAAAAATAATGAGAAAGGTCATGATTACATAAAAAAGGAGCAAATGTAATGGGTGAAAGATACATAGAGGCATAAGCCAATGATGAGAAAACAAGCTTGATAGAGGTCAAGGAACTCACCGATGACATGAATGAACAAGTCAATGTCGATATCGACACCATTAGTGAGTCCATCTAGTTTTGTAAATTTTGAATTTCTTAACGTAGATTTGATTTGATTTGTTAAAAAAAGTTTTGCATTGCAATTTGTTTTCCAAGGAAAACCTTGTGAGAAAACCCAAACGATGCACTCCCACTTTTGTGGATAGAATCCTTATTAAATTTGTTAGTATAGACTAGTGTTACTTATTGAGGGGGATTCAAGATGACCACTTGTTGGCACAAAGCTATCCAAATGCCCAACAACATTGGAATTGCATTGTAGCTTTTATTTTTTATTTTTTAAGTAAAAAGCGAATCCTATTATATTAAAACTTCAAAAAATACACCATGACATGTAGGTGCCAGCTGTCCCACTGGTGAAGGAAACCGAGACAACTGGCCTGTCTAGAATAGCATGAAAATTCAAAAAACTCATTTCACCACCCTGCCCGAAGGAAACCAGGGTGCATGACTAGTTTCAGCAGCAGTTTAGTAAGGCCTATGCTAACACTAACCAGGCTATTAAATAGAAGAGCTACAACTCTGATAAACATAAAAAAAATAGAAGAGTTGGGGACAATGCTGAACAAAAGAACCTATTCACTGGGGTCCTCGTGGTTGTTCGTCTCCTTTCCGCTGCTGACAGGAATGACATAGAGCTGAGCGTAGGTGGGGCATTGTCGCTGTGGAGTGGCACTGGAATAAGCTGCATAGAACATGTCCAAGCGTTGGCTAACGTGGATAACCCTGAAGATTTGGTCGTACACCATGATGCGGACCTCAAAGATCAAGTTCAGGTGCTCCGGGTGAAGGAGTGGTGGCGGGGGGTGGTGATTTTTGCTTAGCATCCCTCTCCTGGTGTGCATGCTACGTTCTTTGCGGCTACAAGTCGTTGTTGCCTTTCGACAGCTCTTCCTCCACCAGGCAGGTGGAAAATTCCTCAGTGGGAGCGTCGCTGGGACCATGTGCATCTTGCGGGCATGGCGGTGGTGCTTCTGCTTCAATGCACACCGGGGGTTTCCAATTGTTTGGAACCATAAACATTTGAATTTCAGAGAAGTCGTGGGGGAGCTCCATAGTTGGAATTTCCTCGACATAAGTTCTGGGGGGCGAGTCTACTGCTATGGCCTCCCTGTGTTTCTTCCTCTTAGCAAGAACCAGAGCACGTTCAAATCGTTTGTGTCTTTTCCATCAAGATTCGACTGCGTACCACCCTGATCCTCTGTGGGGTCTTCCTCTAGCTCGCGGCATGATGAAAATGAGGACGAGAGCCATGATTTCTCCTTCGCTCCTAATCTTGCTCGGCTCTGTGAGCTGCAAATGCATCTTGAGGGTTCCGAGAAGGTTGATAAGAACATAAATGGTGGCTGCAACCATTAAGGCCGAAAGCTTAATGCTTTGGCTGGCCAGCCTGTTCTCGCGCGTGAGAGGCCCCATCAAAAGATGGAGGCTGACTGAAGTGAGGTCCCTCATAACTAGTGGGGATATGAGGGCAGTTGACCGCCATAAATGGCCCCTCCTGGCGCATCTCCACGTGCCCATCCTACACCGCGTGGCACCCCATCCAGGGGCATTGCAACTTTTATTTAAATGTGTATACATATATACATTTTTATTTAAGTTCTAATTGAAATACATTACCTCTATTAAGGACTAGTTTCAATTAAAAACATCGAGGAAAACACCATGGAAGCTTAAAAAGTTTTAGAGTTCAGTCAGACAAGCATGATTAACTTTCTTTTTGGGATATTATTTGTAGGCATCCCTGTAGAGATAGATTCAAGATAATATGAGGGACAATGTGCACTATTTTTGGCATCTGGATGTTCATGTTTCATAAAAAGTGAGGACTTTGTGTGACATTGTATATTAAGAGGTGAGTGTGAAACTCATCCTATGCATATAACACATGTTACTAAAGTGGAATTTTGCCATAATTTTCAAGAGATTATTATTGATGTTAAGATTCCCTTAGCACATTTGTGAAGATTAAACTATGGTATGTAATGCTCATCACTATTCGTGACACATGTTGTCAGTACCATCTAGAATTTTAGTTGTATTATGAGACATTTCTAGATTTTGGCATTCAACATTGGTCAAATGACCCTCCTATTTCCACTGTTCATGAATTTTATCGAATATTTTACATGCACTATAGAATTATTAGTTAGTTAAGAAGAAAAAATGTGATGGTGGTAGAAAATGAAAAGAATGTTGTGATTTGGTATTCCTTAGTACGTATTTTATTGATCTTAATGATGCTTGATTATCAAGTCTCATTCCACGGATTTAAGAAATAGAATGGCAACCACTTCAATATCGGGTCAACAATATACCAACACAACTACAATTAATACATGAGTAACTAATAATTGCTGTAGAATTAAACAAGCATGAATTAATAGATTTCATGGCAATCACATGCCCGTGTTTAGAGTTAAGTAGATCCACTCATACACACAATGTGAAAATTTTTCGACAAACAGGGTATTCCCACATAGGATGAACATCTTTAGTAACCACTCACACAAAAATATCAAAGATCAATACACCGATGTTTTTACATGGTTAAAAATTTGAAGAGGGAAATAGTCCATGGCCCCAACCAATGTCCATGGTCACTTGAGGCAATATAGTAATGCAAAATAAAAATATTTTATAAGAGATTTTTTGACAATCGATCATCAACAAATGGCCTCCATGCTCTTTAAATAGAGATCATGGACCAATTGGGTTCCAAGCCACTGATCAATGTAGCTATTAAGATTAAGGATAATATGATCCATCATATCACTTTATATATAGAACATATCGTGATCGTCATATTACATAACTACAAATGCATACTAAAAGAAACACACTAAGAAACACACTTTTACCTAAAGACACATTGGACGAGTTTATATTAACTAACTCCTTAGTGTCTAAATATCCTAACATCCACTCTTAAGAAAAACTTGGGAAAGGATTGAAGGATTTACAAAGGTGACACAATATTAGAAGGAATGAAGCATTAGAGCCTATCCCCCCTTAATGACAACTTCATGAACTCCAAACATAGATCGAAGTTTGGAAAACTTCACTTATGTAAGAGACTTTGTGAAAATGTCTGCAACTTGATCTTCTATAGGGAAAATGAGCACTTCAATAACTCAATCATGAATGAGCTTTCTGATGAAGTGCATGTGTACTTCTATGTGTTTCCTTTGTTGATGTTGAACTAGATATTTGGCGAGATTGATGGAACTCTGATTGTCGCACCAGAGGGTGGTCAGATGTTGACGCTCAAAGCCAAACTATGAAAATATTTTTCAAAGCCACAAGGATTCTTGACTTGAATTAACTATTGCTTGATACTCTGCTTCTACAGAATAAAGAGAAAGAGCTCGTTGTTTCTTAGAAGCCCAAGTGACATGTCTGGAACCAAGGCTGAAAACTTGCAGTAGAATTTTGATAATCGGGGTTGCTAGCTCAATCTGAATCAGTGAAACTAACCAACAAGGGACCCTCGAACTGTAATGTATCCCAAACTGAATTGTACCCTGGAGATACTAAAGTATCATTTTTTCTACTTTCCAATGGATTTCATGTGGTTTTTGCCTATACTGGGCAACTAGACCAACATCAAAGGAAATATCAAGATATGAATGAATCAAATATAAGAGGCTACCAACTAATTGATGATACAAAGTGGCATCGACTTCAGGAGTGGTAAAGGTGGCCACAAGTTTTACTCCAGATTGGAAGTGAGAAGCGGCTGGTTTAGAATATTCCATGTGAAAGTGGCAAAGAAGGTCACATGCATGCTTAGACTAGGAAAGATAAATACCTTAGTTTGCAAAACATGGAGGCCAAGAAAATAATGCAAATAGTCTAAGTCTTTCATATCAAATTTCTTTTTAACGTTGGATTTCACATGGGTTAAAATTTTAGGGTCACTACCAGTGAGGATAAGGTCATCAACATAAAGAAAAAGGATTATGAGTTGTCTTCCTACTTTTTTTGTATAGACATTAGGGTCAGAATGAAATCTAGAAAATTTGGTGTCAATAAGAAATCTATCCATTTTTTCATACTGACCTTGATGAGCTTTCTTAAGATCATAAAGAGATTTCTTAAGGTGACATACAAGGATGGAGTCATTTTGGACATAGCTAGGAGGTTCTTCCATGTACATTTATTCTTGAAAATCCCCATGCAAGAAGGTGGATTTAACATCCATATGATGGAACTCCCATTTGTGTGAGGAAAAAAGGGCTAGAACAAGGTGGATGGAATTCATTTTGGCTACATGGGAAATTGTTTCATTATAGTCAATGCCTTCAACTTGAGATAACCCTTTGCAACTAACCAGGCCTTGTGTCTTTTAACACTTACATTTGATGCATACTTGTTTCTATACACCCATTTACATTTGACAAGTTTTCTTCCTTTTGGAAGAGGTACAAGATCCCAGGTATCGTTCTCCATTAAGGAACGATATTCTTCAATTATTTTTGTGTCCCAATCTGGATGGTCAAAAGCTTCTGCAAATGTGTCTAGATTATGAATCTTTGAAACATAAGAAATAAGAGAAGAGGCTCACTGAAACTATGATCATGTTCAACGATGATATGAAAGATCACGGAAAATATCACTAGCTGCTTCTCCTGTTGAACAGATCCATCTAGTAAGTGATGGTGCTGGTGCAAGTTCGTTTTCAATGCACTCATTTAGAGGAAGGTTAGTAGACAAAGGTGGATTTTCATTAGCACTGTCATCATTTGAAAAATAAACAAGAATAGGAAGATAATATGACACAAACACCAAATATGTCTTGTAGGACTAAGATGACACAAACACTGAATTAGGCTCACAAACTAAGAGACTTTTATCAAATTTAACGTATTTTCTAACACTAATTTCATTGGAATGAGGTTTAAGAAGTCAATAGCTTTTGACATCTTCAGAATATCCAACAAAAATGAACTTCTCACTTTTAGGGTGTAATTATTTTCTTTTCTCATCTGGAATGTGAGCCCATGCTATACTACCAAATACATGCAAGTGGCTTACATATGGATTAATTTTAGTCCATTCTTCTTTCGATATTATATTTTTAGAGATTTTGTGGGAGTGCATGAAATTACTATGTAATTTGCATAGTTAATGGATTTTGCCCAATAATGAAGAATTAATCCTTTAGATTGGATAATATAATTAACTATTTCATTTAATGTGAGATTCTTTCTTTCAACAACACCATTTTGTTTTGGTGTATATGGAATAGTATGTTTCATTTGAATTCCCTGTTTAGTGCAATAACTTATAAATTTGTTGTTCACATATTCGCCTCCATTATCTATTCTTAACCTTTGAAGTTGATGTTCAAATTATTTTTCTACAAGGGCCTTGTAGGACAAAACATGTAAAAAATTCACTCTTAAGTTTTAATAAGTAAACATAAGTGCATTTGGAGAAGTCATCAATGAAAGTTAAGAAGTACTCACACCCAAAGAAAGAAGGAGAAGAAAGTAGACCACATAAGTCATTGTGAACAAGCTACAAAGGGGATGAGGCATGCCAAGAGGAACATTTGTCAAAACTGTCATGATGATGTTTGTTGAGAACACAACTGGCGCAAACACCATCTTTGCAAGAAATGAGAGGAACACCATTCACCATTTGTTGTTTACATAATTGTTGCAATGACCGATAATTTAGATGACCAAATCTCATGCAAAAGTTTTCTCAAGTCATTTCTATGAGAAACGAAAACTAATGGAAAAGATGATGACCCAAATTTGTCAAATTTGTGCAACTTGATGTTGAGGGCACTTGATTCCCAATGCTCAATACTAAGGATTAAACCCAAGGACAATGAACAATTAGAATCCTCCTTGTTTGGTATGGAATAATCCTTCGGGTTGATGGTATGACAACCGTTTGATGGACAATAATATTTGTTTGATTTCATTCTTTTTATTGTTTTATATTTTTTAATGTCTATTTACTACAAAAAATAAATAAGAAAAAGAATTTGAAGAAATCTGTGCTGGGGATAACCTATGGAAAAAGTAAATGAAAACAATATGAGGATTTATATTGTTGAAGACATAATTATACTACGAACATATTACTTATCAGATATTATCCAGGAAATAGTAAACTTATTAACAATAGAAAATAATAAACTTATAAAACAGAACAACAATAAGTAATTTTACACTATTCCAAGTAACAAAAAAGAAGAATAAACTAATAAATAAAATAATTATTCACCAAAAGTATCCAGAAAGTTATTCAAATGAATAAGATAACTTAACAATATTGAAATTCTTACTAGATGCCTATAATATTTACTTAGTTTCAGAATAATCCACAATGAATAAACACACACAGATTCGGTAAAAAATGACTTGGTTCATTCCGAGCTTTTGAATTAAGCTTTGAAAATAGTTCTTAGATGAGTAATTCAAAACTTCATTACAATCCATAGACCCTTGTTCCTTGGTAGATCCCTCTATTTATTAAAGAACTTTCTTACTAAACATAGTAAATTCTACTTCGTGCAAAATTAAGAAATATAAAAAAAGATTCGCATGCTAAGATGACTTGTGTGTACTAGGTGACTCATCAATTGCATGTTCACCATCATAGTCTTCCCATTGAGGGAAAAAGTTCTGACACATATGCATATATGGAAACCAATGTTGATCACTCAAAGAGTTTAACATTTCCCTCATCTCCTTGAATCACAACATATACTTTCTTACCTTTGGAATCAACCAGTCTACCTTATCGATCACTTTGACTTTGGAAACCATATAATTTCTCATATGGACGGGTTCCATGGTAGTGATCGCATTATTTCTTTCCTCATATTTTGGATCACTTCCTTGGAACTTGAACATCACCTCCTCCAAATCTTAAAATTCATCCGGTGACCTGAACTTTGGTAGTTGAAGATCCATCATGGCCTCGTTGATCTTTTCCAATGATTTGAGGCATGTTGACCACTATTCTTCCATTTTGTTTTTGGTTCAATGGATAAATGTACCTAGTACTTTGAATTTATTTTCATTCTTTTAATACTATTGTTTCTTAGAATTCTAATTACGCGATCCTCACCACCCATGACCTTTTGGATTTCCCTGATATACTATATTTGATCCATTGTCTTGGCTGCATTTTTGCTCCATTTAAGCATTTATTTATATGCCACACCATACAACAAGGTTTCTTCTTGGTAATACACAATTATCTTCACAAATGCATCTCTAACTAGATTTTATTTGTTGTGTTCTTCTAAAAAGTCTTCCTTTAGGATTAACACAACTTTAGTAGTATCCTTATAGTATTTTACATGATGTCTAAGAGATTCCAATTCTCTCCTCATTGCATCAAATTCTCTTTCTTCCACTTTGGCCTTGTCTATAGTGGCATGTGAGATGGCAATTTTTTCCCCCAACAATTCATTGACCCGGGCCTTCTTTGCATCAAATAGGTTCTCCTCAGATGTCAATAACACAACGCTATCCATTGTCATATTCCTCTCCTTTTTCATTCTCCTTACGAGGGATTTCCTTTTTCTGTTGTACACAAAGGATTCCACATCAGACACCTCATCCAATGATTAAGGAATTGGTTGATCTCCCTAGGACAAGATATTTTCCAAACTTTTCGGGGTATAAAATTGCTCCATGACTAGTGCCTTACATTTGTCTACTGTTTTTGCTTGTTTTTAAACTAGCTCAACCCCTACGTTCAGACTCTTATATTTGCATGGTTGATCACCTTCCTTGTCTACTATTGGACCTATCTACTACTGGTCATTGACTGGTACCTGAGCTACTTTTGGTATAACAATTTACTCTCATATGGCTTGAATAGGGATTTGTGTTCCCCCAATCGTTTCAGTTGCAATTTCTACATGTTCCTTTTTTGGATTAGGTGTCTTTCTAGCCTCTTGTTTCTTTTGTAACTCAGGGGTTATGCCAATTGCCTCTTGTTTCTTTTCTAACTCAGGGGTTATGCCAATTGCCTCTTGTTTCTTAGTTGTCTCAAATGTAGGAAGATATTGAGCTAATCCTTCTGAAGATTCCTAGGATGATTAACCTGTTGATTCTAGAGTTATTCTTTTGGTGTTTGGATCGTGATATTTTTTTTCCACTCCTTAATCGACTTCATTCTCTATTAGGAATTTTTTTTATGACCTCTTGCCCATAATCCCATGTTAAATATATTATATTATGAGGATGCATTTTTGAAGGATCAATATCTATTGGCTGATCAATAGGTTTTTATATAAGCTATTGTGTTTTCTCCATCTCTTTCAATTTCTATTCCTCATATTGTTTTTCTTACAGTTTTTGTTGTCTTAACGATTCTTGCTTATCCTTCTCTTCCTCCTCTTTCTTTATTTGCTCCTCCAAATCCTTTCTTCTTTGTTTTTCTTCAAATTTTCTCCTTCTTTGGTCAAGTTCCTCTTAAGTAGCTTCCTCATCTTGTTTCCTACAAAAATATTCCTTGGTTTCAATGAAGCTTCTATGCTCGAGATGCCCTGTTTTTTTCATGTTAGGGACCTAACCCCCTAACCTCTCATGTAGGTAGAGTAATATTTTCCATGTAATAAAGGCCGACATTAGTTAATAAGGCTTATTCAATAAATGTGAGCAAGTTAATGTAAGGATACCTATTAGAAGCTTTCATTTCTATTTCTCTAGAATGTTCTTTAGAAGATAGAATTAGTATAAATAAGAGTAGGAGGTATGAGAGGTTCTTGTATTAAGAATTATTGTAATAGAGCACTGGTCTGCTAGAGGTTTCCCCCTTGACGAGACAAGTGAACATTGTTTCCTATCAATAAAGGTATTATTTTGGTGTTGTGGTTACTTATATTTTGTTGTTCCATTGTTATTCTCTGCCATATTTCCATTTCTACTATTATAATAGATCTGGTACTTAACAAGTGGTATCAAAGCACTTTCCTTGGTAGAAATTGTGGGTTATTTTTTCCAGGGTAGAGACATGTTCCGATGTCTTAAAACTACCGTGATCTATCATTCATCACATAAATATGCAGTTGGGGAAGCATACACACAGGAAATACAAGAGGTACTTAAGCTCACATTATTGGACACCCTTGTAACCCATGTTGGTACCCCTTTAAGTGGTAGTACATCAAACACCACCTGTATATAGATTGGCCTAGGTATCCTGCAACCCTCCATGTATCAACTGATCGACTGCCTGACTTCTATAGTGCCATCGAGAAAAACACTCGGGAAGATACTCTCTAGTACCATAAGATACTCTCTAGTACCTGGGTAATCTGGTAGTACGTCTAAGGGTGTGGTCTAGCCTCCTTAGTTGGCACCCTGAGATATTGGGTCGAGTACTACTATTCGACCCCACACGTATATCAGAGAATACACTAAGATATAGACTAATATATCAGGTGTGACTCCAGGTGACTAAAGAGTAGAATGGAGAGAGAATAAATACACTTTGCAATATCTAGAAAATAAAATCAAGTGGTTCATAAATGAAGAACTAAAAGAAATTAAAGGTTTTTGAATTTCAATATGTCCTCTTGATTTTCAGCATGAATCTATAAATGTAAAGGCCTAGGCCTATTTGGAGGTTGGATATTAGCTATATACGATTTGGATAATGGAAATTAGATATTGGGTCATGTTTTGGATATATTCCTCCATTGTGCCCTGGTGAATGAGTGAAATTTATGTAAGGATGTAGTTGATCATTCTGGAAATTAATGTAGTGAGACCTCCTAGTCAATTTCTAGTTTTCTTTGTGTTGTATCACGATGTCGTTATTTATATTTTGTTAAATGAGAATATTTTGTAAACATAGATGTTGTGTGCTTAGACTTACATGAATGACGATTTTGATCGCAATGTTTAGTAGTTTAATGGATAGAAGGAGGTTGTGATACAATATTAAGGGGCATGCAGTGGCAATTACTATTTAGTGTAGTTATCGATATGCGAGATGGTTGCACTATTCATACTATTTAGGCTCATCTATGCCAAGCCTCTTCAAACATATTGCATGCATGGATTTTTTGATGTCATGTTTGTGATTTGGAATTATACTACAAGTGCATGTGTAAATCCTAATTGCCACTTATTGGACTCTTAACAATTTAAAATCACATAGATCTTTTTCTTACTTAAATCACACCTCTGTTGGATTAGTATACTTGAAAATAAATCCACCTATTGACATTGATTTGGAGTTGAGTGCACTAAAAAAGAGACTAGATCCTAGATTAGAACAAGCAAGTCTCTTGCAATAAGGCCATTCCTCTATTTTTCATTGTAAAGTCATGTCAACACCACACACAAGAAAAATGGTTCATTTCATATCAAACACAAAAAAATGAATGCAATTATATATAGGTGAAATGGAAACCAATAGAAACTTAATAGGTAAAACTGATATGAGCTTGAGTGTAGAATTTAACTCACACTTTTAAGCGGTATCGTCTTATATGCAATACAAATGTTGGATCACTAAAGTATATTATGACAACCTATATAGTTGGGTGAATACATGAACGAATATCACACATTCTATCGAAATGTGGTGATGAAAACTTTGATATTTTACATATTTTTGAATTGAAGCCTTCAAAATACGTACTCTTTGTGAATTTGGTTGTGTAGTAAAAAAAAAATTGTAGGGAATTGTGTATCTTTCTAATGATTCTTTTTCTAAAAAATTTAATTCCATTTAATATGTTAAATTTTCTTTTAATTATATTTTTATCCTTGTGAATTTATGAAAAATTAAACACATGGTTTTTGTTTAAAACAACTATTTTAGTGTTAAATGCATAATTTTCGAAAAACAATTATGAGTGTGGTCTATACAGAATATGGTTTATGCTAGGTTTATGCTAGAAATTTTAATTTTTTCAAAAAGTGTATTTTCTGTTATTTTTGAAAGTTGACCAATTAAAATTTGAATCCTATTTTACACACCTTTGTGCTCACAACAAATTTCTATGTAAAATAAATGTACCTTTTGAAGATTAAGCGTCCATGACTATCCCAAATATCTTTGCTAATTTTTGGGGTGTGTAATTGATGCAGGAGAATCGTACCTCCCAAGTCAAATTTTATAATCAAACTTTCCATAAGGTGGATGTGGCCATGAGGATGCAATTTTCTCATATTTGATTAAGTTTGTTGTGTAAATTTCTCTTTTGAAGCATCTAGTTAGCGATTTTAGGAGGAAATCATGGATCTAAGATGATCCACGAGATTGTATTCTCTTTTATAAATTGTGAGCCTGTGAGCATAGAGGTATAGAGGCGGCCAGAGATTAAAATCTCGTAAATCGATGTAATTCGAATGAAATTTCAATCTTGAATTAATAGAATTTTGTTTATATGTATGTCGTGAGTCTGGGATTCATGTCATAACTTTGTGCATGTAAATTTAATTGAATTAATAAGTTTGAATGCATATGATTCAAATGCGTGAGTGAGAAGATTGATAATTTCATGTCTGATGCATATTCAGAACGTGGATATATCCACTATCGATCACAATAGGGTTGACGGTGACCCGAACAAAAATCGTTATTGTGAGTGTGTAAGCGATTATGAATTATGAATGCATTGACAAATGGTTGCAAGACATTGGAAATGGGGATCCATGAGTTTAAATGATCTCGAGTATTATTGGAACGATCCAATCATCCACCAGTTTGAAAGATTGACGGACGCCAATGAGACAGAGGATAAAACCCTAGAACGAGACATGGAGTAGAGACAATGCTTGACGATATCTTTGTGAAGACGTGAGGGTGTCAAGTATAATTAAAAGATTCTGCAATGGGGATTGTTGGCATAGGGGAAGACCCAGGGTTCAATGCTCAAGAGTGCACCAACAAAGCCCTAACTACTGGCCATTTTGGAAACACCTGCGAAGCAGATGAAGTCTCACCCAAGGTAGAGGCAGGGGTGGTTGCATGAATCAGGTGTCTGCAACCTTAGCTGGGACATAGATATGTGATTATATTTCTTACATCACACTTAGCATCAGTTATTTCCTAACATGCATTCATTAATACACTTCGTAGAAAGCACATAGCACCGTAGTAATTACTCAGATCTAGCACTTAGCAATGATAAAAAGTTTATACTCAATAGATTAAGCACTTAGCATCTTATGTATCACATCTAGCATGCATTCATATCTCATAATAAAAAAGCATCAATAAATCTATCTAAACATATCAGAGCACTTAGCAAGAGAGAGACAAACACATCAACACAATACACAGAGTTATTGTGGTTCACCCCCACCCTGGGGCTACATCCACAAAGTATTCTTTATATTATCTTGGTCAAGAAGTTACAACACAGAGATTCAATGACCCTTACCCTGCATAGGATAAGAGATCTGTGCCGCTCGCTAGATCCTCTTTCCCCGGGTAGATCCAAGCACTAAGCCTTCTCACACTCTGTGCACTCAACACTATTATAGCATGCACAAAGCTCTTACAGTCACACAGACTTTTGATCACATAGATCCAACTTATGCACTAAGCCATCGATTAGACATGGGCTCTTTTCTTACATGGCCTAGAACTCTATTTATACATAGAAAAAGGCCTAAACAAGGGCCAACATCCCTTTCCCGTTACAATATTCCCAAAAAACCCAAAAAGGTTCCACAAAAGGTGGTGAGATCCTGTGATCTATGCTTCGCTATGTGCTCCGTCTTTGACAGGCAGTCGAAGTACCAAACGATCAACTATGACCAAGTATTCCTCAAAACTTGGTCAAGGGCCAACAATCCCCCAACACTCACCTGTGACTCGTCCCGAGTCACTCTTCTCTGGGTAACTCTTCCTCGAAGGCCTCGAGCTTCTCTTGAGCTACTTCGACCTTTGCTTTGCTACTGATTATTGCTCAAAAAACTCCTGAATGAGTGCGTTACTAATTGGTCCTTCTAAGCACTACTCTCCTATGTTCACAACCTATTCCAGGTCTGTCCCTTGGCTCTCAATCTCTAAGAATAGTTGACATTCCCTATTCTGCAAAGGTTGAAGTTGCTGTGTCACTTCCATGACCTTGCTTTGGATCATATGAATCTGTTGCTACATGACGCGCTGTTCGTGGGACCTCTTCATTTTCTCTATGGTCAGTAGGGCCTTCAACTGTACTTGTAAATTATCGGCTTGGTACTTCGCCTCCTAGAGCTGTGACTCCAATTTATGCAATTTAGGGTTCTCAGATAGGTTATCATGTATCTGCACACTTCTACTACTTAATTACTTACATTCTTCAGTGAGTACCTTAATCCTTTCTACTGTACTTCGGGCATTTACTTCTCGTTGGTCACGTTCTTCTTGTGGATTACTCAGTATAGCTTGGAGCTCTAGTTCTACTACTCTTTGTTGCAGTTGCTGAATGAATTTAACAAGATTAATTACTTGGCATTCTATGGGTTCTTCTGCCTTATGTTCTAAGCCATTCACAAAGAGAAATGCTCTATTGACTGCTTCTTTGATCCCAATTTGCTTCGCAAGAAGTTGCTCCTTCTCCTTTTGGATCTTTGCGCGTTCTTTATCAAACTTCTCTTGGATGGCCTCCTTCTCTTGCTGTACAGTTGGTGTTTCTCTATGATTTCCTCGTGTGCATTCTTTGGGGCCTAGGTGTCCTGCACTGCTACTTCTTCTTCTTTTCGAAGGTGTACTTCGACTAGGTTGGCAATCCTGCAAAGTTGAACTGACTCGTCTCCTGCTTCGGGTGTTCCTTCTGGCATAGGCGTAGTGGAGACTATGTGATTAGACTGGAGGGATCGCTGTACTCCTTGGATCTCAACTTCGATTCTGTTGTACATAATCTGTTGCTTGGCCTCCTGCTATTCTGTGATCTCATCTATAGGTTCATTCAAATTCACGAGGAGAAAGCTGAAGTCATTTGGATTAAGCGTGGTCTTCATCTTGGTCATGGTCGCTTTGGATTTCTTCTTAACGGAAGACTTCGAAGGTGACCCTTTTCTTTTATTTAGAACTTCGACTTCATCTTCTGGTTTCTTTTCAACTTCTTCTAAGTCTTCATTGTTACCTTCTTCATATGGTGTGATGAAAGCTGTCCTTACAGAGCGGCTATCCACATCTTGAACCTCTTCAGTTTTCTTCGTCTCCTTTGTCTTCTTTGTCTTCTTTGTATTATTGGGCCTAGGTGTGTCCTACGAAGATTTTGGGCTACTGATATCTAGAATATCCATTGGATCTGCTGCAATGAGGAGGTCCACCAACCATTCCTTGGTGATCTCTTCAAGGTCTTCTTCTGTCAGTTTATAATAGGACTACAACTATTCTTGGTGCTCATCAACATGTGGAGTTATGTATATGAAGTGGCGGTCCGTGCTGAACTTCATTAAGGGTTTGAATTTGTGGAGTGTGTTCGGAGTAATGTGAGGTGTGGCTTGTATCACGGTCTTCAACCGATGTAGTATTTGTGAAAGAGGGTATTTGACTGCCATTGCATGCTCATATCTGTTGTGTACCATAATGTACTGAAATTCATAGCCAATGGTTCAAACGGTAGGGTTTGAGGAAAAACAACATCCTTTGACATCTCCCATGCTATGAAGGTGATCAGGATGAGAAGCCAGCTGAAGTGGAACTCATATCCTTGGTCTTGCGCTTCTCTGCAATCCAATTCAAGTTGATCCGCTAAGTACTTCGAACATTTCATTTGGAATCCTTCTACACATTTTCCTGTGAGATCAACTACAAACCCAGATACTTGTGTCAGTTTGTTCTTGTGGACTAACTTTCCTCTGATTATCTGACAGGTGAGGCGCACTGTGCCACTATCAATAGAGGTTACCTTGTAACCTCGCGTGCCTTTTTCAACATTTCAATAGGCCTCTTTAATCTTCTGTGAAAGAGAGCGATCCACGGTCTTTCCAGGGTAATAGTCTTGTGGGTTAGAGCCCTGCATGCTCAGCCCGATGATCTAATTGATCAACGCCAGATCAATCATTATACACCGGTTCAACTAGAGATATCCTCCATGGTAGCTCTCCAGTAGAAATTTTACGCAATCATTCACCTCCTGGTGCCTGCCAAAGTGTGGAATCTTCATTACATTAAGTAAGGTGGACTGCGTTAGTTTCATCATCCATTGCTGAGGGATGATCTTGGAATTATTACCCTTTGTCATCGTCAGATACTTGTGTGGGGCAAGCATACTGTAGGCTTCCCGGTCACCAAGTTTGAAGTCACAAAACTTCAATTCTGCGAGCTTAGTCTGCTCAGGGCGAACTGCGCGCACACCCTTCGGTAGGTACGTAGTGATCATAGGATAATCGTAATCTTAGGGCACACTGTCACGGTTGATTTCACCTTTTAGAGGAGGTATGTAAGAGGGAAGGATGCTCGAGATCAGTTTGGCGTTCACGATGTCATCTCTATGTTTAGTATGTTTCTCGGTGGTCTGTTGGGATGGTCTAGCTCAAGTAGTGGATGGAGAAGTTGCTACTCCTCTTGACGAAAAGGCTTGGACTCCGGTGGAAATTCCTCTTTCTGACATAACTCTTTCGGTTCTTAAGATAGCGAGTACTTCTCTCACTGATTCTTCTGCTGCACTAAGCTCATCGGACATGTAAGCTTAGGATCACTTTCTCAGGTTGTCAATGGGATGAAGGTACCGTAATCGAGCAGAGAGAAAGGTGGGGTAGTCACTATTCCACAATGCGGGTATTCTGTGAGTTCGATATCTCAATAGGAAAAAGTGTCTTCCAGGCATGGTGTGACGGGATAAGTAAGTAAAGCTGTAACAAACTACTTGCAACGGATAGGAGGGTCCATTAACTCTTTATCTATCCATTATGGCATAGTCTAATGTTTAGGTAACATGTCATAACTTTCTTTCGAGCCGTTTGGGCCATCAATGGAACAGGTATATCGTCGTCTAACGACTATATTACTTTGACATGGAAAATTTCCATATGTTGTTGTTCTGCTATCCCAACGAAGCTCAAATTATGCATGTTTTCCTTCTGCGTGGTTTCTTTTGGAACGTTTTGTAATTTCTCCAACTTTTCTTTCTTCTTCATGAATTTTTCTAGCCTTCTTCCCAGTGAGCTTCATCTCAATCATCCTTTTTTCATTCTATTTATTTTCTTCTCTTAGCATGGTAACTTCGTAGTGCTGAGATTCTTTCTTCAGATCCATGGGTATTACTTGTCCAACATATTTTTCGGTCCTCTTTGGTTCTTCTAGCATTATGTCAACTCCGTCATCCAAGTTCCTGGGGTCAAGAACCCTTGATCTGTTCTCTCGTTCTTCAATCAACTGCGCGATCCTTCTAGTCAGGAAGTCTCTTAACTCTTTTCTCTGTTGTTCTAGGTCCTTTTCTGCTTCCTATTTTTTGGCTTGATCTTTCTCAATCCAAGGTTTACCAAGTAACATAGTAAATGGGGTGCTGTCCTCCACAAACTTAACAATCTCAAAATCTTCTTCTGTCGAAGCTCCATGAGAATTCAAAGATATCTAAGTGAGCTTTCCACATAGGTTTACCAGCTTTCCTCTGAATAACCCTATTCCTCCTAATGAAGGGGTCATGTTAGGTCTTCCTATAGCTTTCTAGGTTCCTTCTGTCATAATGTTCACCGATGTTTCTTCATCCAAAACATAGTCAATGTCAAAGTCTTCTATTCTTACATCGATCTGTTCTTTCTTCTTGAAGATCTCTGATAGCCTAACATGTCAATGATTGTTCAAGTTATCTCTCATTTGTAGAAATATCTTTTCTGATTCTTTCTGGGTTTCTACTATAATCTTGGTCTCTTGATCTCCTGCTTGCTCTATATTCAACTTTTCAAGTCTAGCAATCATTCTAGGGAAATCCAATACTTCATGGTTCATAGCCTTACAACAAACAAAACTAGGTCTTCGCCCAGGTCATTCCTTAGCAAGATGTTCATGCCTTCTACAATTGTAACAAAGAGTTAATCCTCTGTTTCTCTTCAATGATCTCCAACTTTTCAGGTACTGTGTGCTAGGATCATAATAATTAGCCTGCAAAAATTTCTTTCTAGGATCCTACATCCATTGGTTAGTCCCAAAATTCTTTTTATGCATAGGTATAACATATCTATCACTATACTTATCAGATCTGTTCATATCAAACTTTATTTCATCTATTAATGCCCTAATTTTGAAGCTAGGATAGAATCTATCAAACATACCTAGATCCATGCTTTAGAAACAAAAAAAATTCACTTATCTTACTTCTACAGAGCACAAAGCTTCCAGATCTAAGAATTTTAACTATTCTTACCTTTATCAAAGCATAGAGCTTATAGATCTTACCTTTTTCTTGCAGATCTAACCTCTTTCTTTGCAGATATGACTTCTTTTTCTTTAGATATGACCTCTCTTCTTCAGATCCGACCTTTCTTTCTTGTCACAAAGCTTCATAGGTCAAACAGAACACTACGCACTAGGGCAATATATCTACGCACATAGATTATTTCACACAAATATTCTTCTTCTTCAGTTCCTAGCAATCACAGTTGCAGGTCTCGACAACAAAACCATTTGTTGGCATAGGGGCAGACCCAGGGTTCAACACTCAAGAGCGCACCAACAAATCCCTAACTACTGGCCCTTTCGGCAACACCTGCAAAGTAGATGAAGTCTCACCTGAGGTAGAGGCAGGGGTGGTTGCAGGAATTAGGCGTCTGCAACCTTAGATGGGACACAGATATGTGATTATCTTGCTTACAATGCACTTAACATCAATTATTTCCTAACATACATTCATTAATACACTTCGCAGAAAGCACAAAGCACCGCAGTAATTACTCAGATCTAGCACTTAGCAATGATAAATAGGTTATACTCAATAGATTAAGCACTTAGTTTCTTATGTATCACATCTAGCATGCACTCATATCTCATAAGCACAAAGCATAAATAAATCTATCTAAACATATCAAAGTACTTAGCAAGAGAGAGACAAACACATAAGAACAATACACAGAGTTACCATGGTTCACTCCCACCCTGGGCCTACATCCACAAAGTCTTATTTATATTATCTTGGTCAAGCAGTTACAACACGGAGCTTCAATGACCCTTACCCCGCATAGGACAAGAGATCTGCGTAGCTCGCTAGATCCTCTTTCCCCGGGTAGATGCAAGCACTAAGCCTTCTCACACTCTGTGCACTCAACACTATTACATCATGCACAAAGCTCTTATAGTCACATAGAGTTCTGATCACATAGATCCAACTTATGCACTAAGCCATCGACTAGACATGGCCTCTTTTATTAAATGGCCTAGACCTCTATTTATACATATAAAAAGGCCTAAACAAGGGACGACATCCCTTTCCTATTACAATATTCCCAAAAAACCCAAAAAGGTTCCACAAAAGGTGGCAAGATCTCGTGATCTCCGCTTCGCTATGCGCTCCATCTTCGGCAGGCAGTCGAAGTACCAAACGATCAACTATGACCAAGTATTCCTCAAAACTTGGTCGAGGGCCAACATGGATTGAGGATTTATTGCTTTAGGGACGTGATAAGTCCAATTTGTAGGTGAATTTACCCAAAGGTCCGAGGATTGAAGTCATAGAAAATTTGATTTTTGTGACCCAAAGATTTGGTCTTCATCAAGTGGTATTAAAGGAAAGGGAAATCTGTCTCTGTGTGTGAGTGGGTAGATGCAAAAGATGAAGAAGAGAAAGGATCACTCAAAAGGTTCTAGCGGAAGAGAACCAATGATACTAAAATACCAAATCTCAGGAGGAAGCTTTGTGAGGTATTGAGTAACATGTGTAGAGGCTTGCTACAGAGCCTTGGTTGCAGCTTATTGTTGAGCATGTGGAGAATCTTAGTGTATGGTGAATTATGCATGAGGAAAAAGGAAGACCAGAATGAATATGGATGCAACAATGAAGATCACATGATCAGGAGACCATGGAAATTTTGTACACTAGGAGTATGATGGAGGAGCATCATACCCCCAAGTCAAATTCGATAATCAAAATTTCCAGAAGATAGATGTGGCCACGAGGACACAATTTTCTCGTATTTGATTAATTTTGTTTTATATTGTTGTGTAAATTTCTCTTTTGAAGCATCTTGTTAGCGATTTTAGGAGGAAATCATGGATCTAAGATGATCCACGAGATTGTATTTGTTGGAAAATTGAGAGGGGGGGGGGGTGAATCAATATTCTACAATTTTTATCACTTTTAACCAGAATATGTAAACATCAATTTATCAACAGTTCATCACTTATGAACAATTCCATTCAACAACACATAACCACATATACACAACACACAAAATTTTTACGCGGAAACCCAAATGGGAGAAAACCACATAATGCTTTCTTATATATCATAAGATTACATTCATAAGAAGCAATCACTTTCAAAATTCTCTAACACCAACTAGAAGGAGGCACCAACCCATTGTTTACAAGATCCAACCTGAATGAAGATACAATTCCCTAGATTTTTCAGCTCCAACCCCCTGATTTACAGGCTCTCGCTTGAAGGAAGTTCCGATTCCCTGTATTCTCTAGCATCAAATGGAAGGAGACTTTGTTGATGGAAAAATATGACCATGTTCAACATTGAGGGGAATCACTCGAACAAGGTCCCAATTAAACCCTTTTCTGTTTGGTATAGTGACCATGACTGAATTTATGGGATTAATTACCATTTCCTAAACTAACCTAAACTAAGTTTATATATAATATAATTAAATAAATCTAAACTAATGCTGATACTAATTGAAAACTAACCTTCTCCTTCTGATGACGAAGGATTAAAATTAATAGGAAAATAGATAATTTTGTTGGTTAACTGAAACTAGGGCTCAATCAAGCCACAAGAAAATTTACTCCAGTGTATGGAGATTTAGATGTCTTATATGATAAAATGAAATGATTCAAATTATAATGAGAAAAAGAAAGACTAATATGAAATATCTAGTTGTATTAACAATAAAAAGCTAATCTTCTACTAATTTAAATTACAACCCAAGACTTAATCATACATGTGAAAAGAAATAATCAGTAAAAAAATGAAGATACAGATCTAATATTTACTAATGTAATAAATTCAGAAATAATGAAATGAAAATTTGAATTAAATAGTTAAATCAAACATACATTCATATCACCATTCACATACATACAAAATTGCAAGTTCTTATGAAACAAAATATATAAATATAATTGATTAATAGTAATCAATTATATGATTATTAATTATCGTAACACAAGATATAAAGGAATAATGATTTTCAGTTAAGAACATGAATGAAAATACCAGTAGTAGTACCAAGAATTTGCACTCCAATGATAACATGAAACCAAAATGATTCAGCTATAATATTAAAAAAGAGATTTAGCAAAAGTGTTGAGAATTTTCTTATGTCCAATTATGAATACCATCTACATTATCATTTCCTTCCTTTTATATAAAGAGTTTGATTAATCACAGGGTCTATTATTAATGTTGATAACAACAATTCCTTCAAAAACATGAAGGAAATCATGACTAAATATTCAAAAATCCCAAATGAAAATTAAGTTTGAACAACTTCTTACAAAAATAAAAGTAAAATGTTTTTAAATATCTACATGCTTCTAATAAAATCCAACTAACTGCATTTGACATGATCACATCCAAATATTCAGGGTCAAATTTCACTACAGGATCTTCAGTGAAGTCTTCCATAACATACTTCTATATTAAAATAGATTAAATAAATAACAAAGAAATACTTAAAATAGATCAGCTGCAACATCTGTGATTCTGTCGCTGATTTAAAAATAGATAAATAAAACAAACTATAGTAAACGGTATAAATTCATACCTCAAAATAACAAAAGTCTTTAAAAAAAATATTAACTATAGAAACTAAACATCAATGGATATCTCTTTTCAAATCTGAAGTGACAAAAACATTAACTCCTAAAGCATTAACAACCACGGGACCTACAACTTTGTCTGACTTCTTCAAATCGACAATTTGCTTCTCATAATTTTCTATTAAAGTTTTATTTTGAATCTTGAGCTGCTCATTCTCTAGTTCGAGTTCCACAATGTTTATTTTTAAAAGAGGAACCACACCGTAATATTTTTCTCTCCATAAGCATGCCTCAAAACCAACATCGTCACTTGACTTCCCTTCCACAATTTTTTCAAAGGAAGGTAATGGTTCATCTTCTAAAACTGATGATTTTTTTAGATTTTTAAGAGAAGGAGACTTATCTTTTTTTATAGGTTCATCAACAATGTGGATAGGAGATTCAGGATTTGATAACCTCCTAGAAGTATTTCTAATCAATCATGATATTCTTCTTGCCTGATGTTTTCCATTTAATTTATTATATTTCTTTGAAATTGTGGAATTTTAAATGAGCTATGGTTCATGCATTCTATTTAAATTTTACTTGAACCATAACTATTACAACAAACCAATATCATAAGAAGAATAACCATGCACAAGAACACAAGAAATATCATGGGAAACCCTTCTCAACAAGGGAAGAAAACCCAACCAATCCTTTGCTATATTCTTCAAGAGAAAGATCTCCCACACCATCACCAAACCTAACACACAAGAGGGTGCTATAATTCTCATAATCTCATACCACAACTTATGAAATAATGAGATGACACAATGATAAGTGTGTTTGTTCAATCACCTTTATTTATATAAGACTTGTCACATCAAATGATGTGTCTATTGAAACAATAGGGATGACCTCAATAACTCAAAATATAATTAGTAAGTACCATATTAATTATCTTTTACATTAATTATTTTTTACATTAAGGTGGGGCCGACCTGTACCCTTTACATTACAAATAGGGTTACATGTAAGTCTGAATCTTGAACAATATAGAAAGGGATCTCATACACCCACTAGTGCTCAACCATTGGGAGCACATCCATAGGGATGTCCATATATTTGGCTCACTACATTACACAGAAGAACCACTTCTCACTAGTGCTCAACCACTAGGATCACGTTCACCTGTGCTTGTCCACATGCACATCCACTCAACATATATTCTTTCCTACTTAATTACACAAGAGATTCATCTATAGTTTCATCATCATATCTCTACTCAAAGGAGGCTAATACATCATCTTTGGGATTTCACACGTTCACCTTGTGCTCAGCCACATGCACGTCCAACTCTGCAGATATCGTTTCTCACTGCATTACATAGGAGAATCATCTGGAGTTCTTATCCACTCTTTGTAAGGAGGAGGCCATCTCTATGTTCCAGCTTTGTCTCAGATAGGAACCACACACCCCTTTTAGGGGTTCTCTCTTAGGTTTGTGTCTTGGAGAATATCTCACATAGCTGCAATCATCAACACTCCATCTCATCTATGGAGGCATTATTCATCATGCCAAGTCTCACACATATGTATTTTGAACTTTGTTCTTGGCTGTAGTTATCAACACTCCCTTTCAACTAGGGAGGTATCCTTCACCAAGCTAATTTGGTGAAGATGTCTGCAATCTTCCCCTATGGAGGAAGGTACTGCATGTACACTATTTTCCTCTCCATCATTTCTATGATATAGTGATATTTTATCTCAATGTGTTTCAATCTATCATGAAGCACACGTTTCTCAAAGAGATTCACACAACTCTGGTTATAATCATAGAATCCATCTCATGATCAAGTAAATATTTCATAAGTTTATGAAGCCACACTTCTTCACATACTCAATGATATATACTCTGCTTATATGGTATTCAAGGCCATAGATCCTTGTTTCTTTCTGCACCAGGAAATCATGGAAAATTTCACTGTAAAACGACAACTGGATGTGCTCTTCCAGTCCACTATAGTCTTTTCTTAATCTGTATCTACATATCCCTGCAAACTCAAGTTCACACTAGAGGCATATCTCAAGCCATATCCAACTGTGCCTCACCTATATCTCAATACATGCTTTAATGCTATCCATTGAGTTTGTCTCGACTGACTCATGGATTTACTAAGCACATTCGCTGCATAACATATATAAGGTCTGGTGTTAACCATATACATCAATGATCCAACCAGCTATCGATACACATGTGGATCAATCTCGTCTGAATCATCATCATTTTTTTTTTGTCAAATCCATCACCATCTGTGTAGACATGGATTTGCGTTTTGTCATACTGAACTTCTTTAATATACCCATTGTATATTTTCATTGATTTAGGACAAGTCTCATTGGTCCTCTGTCATACTTCTTGTCCCAAGAAATAGTGCATCATACCCAAATCCTTCATCTCAAAATCAAAAGTCAAATCTTGCTTGTAACAACACGAATTCTTGAATAAGTCATCAAAATTAGGTTCACATCACCAACAATGTAATATTATAGGTTGGATCAACACAACTCTTTTTGAAACCCAAAATTCATCAAGAATCCATCTATCTGATGTAGTTTCCAACTCATGGATGGTAGTACAGATGGAAGTGCATCGGGCTACTGGATCAATATGTCTCATCATAGTTCACTCCCTCTGCTTGTGAGAATCCTCCAACTACAAGTATTTTTTTGTATTTCTTGAAACTTCCATCAACTGCATGTCTTTCTGCCTCTTGCAAAGTTTTTCAAGCCCAAACATGCCTTTTATGGCCTACTGTAAAGTCCATGGGAATATCAACTTGAAAAAATGGATCAACTGTATCAATGGATATTTCCCTCTGGATTGTTGAAGAGGAAGAAGGTACTCTCTCTCTTTCTCAATTAGTTTGACTCCTTCTGAGTCAAGTGACTCCCTCTAAAGTCTAAAGGATAAGCATCTTCCTTTGTTGTTAACCTCCCTGGAACAAGAAAACAAATAAAAGGAAACAAGACAAGAATATATCCTAGTGGAGATTCATGAGTACATCTCTAGAATACAATTTTTTTAAGGATTGTTGTCATAGATACAACACTTACTTATAATGTAGAAACCTTATAAATGTAGGTTATAGGCATGATAATTTAAAACAATCAAGCCTGGAGTCTTCTCCTCTAGTGTGTTGTTCCTCTGAATGCACTGAGATCCCTCTGGATCCATGATTGGAGCAAGGATTCCTTCCTCCTGCAAGTACCATCATGACAATGATGAAAATAATATATATATATATATATATACAAGTGCATACCTGAGAGTGTACAACAATGGATAATCTGCTTGAGAAAATTCCCTCATAATGATGCATTTTTCATTTTGTTCATAACTCCTGGATATCAATGTTTCTGGGTGCTATTATTTAAAGAAAAAATGGAGATCCTCCAACTATATGTTCCAGAACATCAACCCTAAAGGCTAATTCATTCTTCACTTACTCAGCATTAGTGTTTTACTGAGAATCACCCTCAATACAATATTCTGCCTCTGCTGCAACAATATTCTTTATTGATTTTAAACAACCCTCAATCCCCTTTGTTTCTTTTTTCCTTAAACCACTCTCTGCTGCCTCAACAAACCCTATTTTCTCTATCATCTTAATGGAGATAATCGATATTGTATATTCATTCAATTCTGCTCAGAAAACATCCCCAGGTATATACTCAATATTCTCACAATTGTTTCAATACTTGCTCCGCTTGGAGCTTGAACAATTTAATCATATCTGTGCACACTCGTTATTTCATTCATTGTTGTAGCAACCTTCTTTTTCATTTTTATTTTCCTGTAGGTGCTATGTATGTTGTATGTTGTTCTTGACTGAACTTTGCTCAATTAGCTGTAGCAATTTACTATAAGGAACCACTACTCACAAGATGTACTCAATATGGGTTATTGCATTCTGTTATACAAGAGATATCATATCACTTTCATTATTTCAGAAAGTAGAACCTTCTAGATCTATTGGCTATACACCATATTCATTAGCTAAAACAACAATATCATTCTTCACTGACTTTCCTTCCTTTATCCACAGATGGTCTTGGGAAGTACATTCTATGGTACTCTTTAATTTTTCTATTACAGATTTACCATAAAACTGTTATAACATTTTCTTTTAATCCTCAGAACTTACCCTCGTACATGAAGTCTGCCTCAGATTTTCTACCTCAGAATAGGCCTCAAGGTCTGCTTCAATTTTGACTCTTAGCCTACTCAGATATGTGCCCTCAATGCCAGACCTATAACATTATTAATATGGATGTCAAAATATACAGACCTTGCCTAAGGTTACTCTGAAACTGCATAGGATAATAGGTCTAGAACATGCTGCAATAACTCTGTAACAACCCTGATATTCACTCCAAAATTATGCTCTGAAGTGCTCTTTAACCAGATCTGAATTTTCTTTGCTACTGCCCACCTGTCAACACTCAAGGGTGCTGTTCCATCCTTCAAACTTCTTCTAGATACCTGTAGCTACTACATAAATTCTCCACAGGCCTATGACCTTACCTCACCAACAATACGAGTCTTCTTCCTCAGTTTCCACACATAGTTCCTTGCTGTGGTTTCCCTACATGTTTAAGTCTATTGTTTTTAGGGTTTGCTGTTAGGAATTTTCTGTGGCAGCCTTAGAGGCCTATGACCATCCTTAGAATTTTTCCTTAGTGTCTGGTCCTACCATAGGGATCTTCCTTCCAGGCTGCAAAAACCTCAGAGGCCTGCGGCCAACCTCATTATTTACCACAAAAAATTAAAAGGGGGTCCAACCTTTCCCTTGAGTTGGCGGCGAGGTACCTTTACCACATAATTTAATGTGCAGATGGTCATCTTCAATACCTACTCTGATACCATGTTGAATTTTCAATGAGCTATGGCTCATGCATTCTCTTTAAATTTTCTGTTTAACTTTTACTTGAACCATAACTACAACAATAAACCAAGATCACAAGAAGAATAACCATGCACAAGAACACAAGAAATATGCTGGGAAACCCTTATCAACAAGGGAAGAAAACCCAACTAATCATTTGCTATATTCTTCAAGAGAAATACCTCCCACACCATCACCAAACCTAACACATAAGAGGGTGTTGTAATTCTCATAATTTCAGACCACAACTTCTAAAAACATGAGATGACACAATGATAAGTGTGTTTCCTCAATGGGAATTCACCTCTATTTATATAAGACTTGTCACATCAAATGATGTGTCTATTGGAACAATAGGGTCGACCTTAATAACTCAAAATATAATTAATAAGTACCATATTAATTATCTTTTACATTAAGGTGGGGCCGACCTATACCCTTTACATTACAAATAGGGTTACAAGTAAGTCTGACTCTTGAACAATATAGTAAGGGATCTCATACACCCACTAGTGCTCAACCACTAGGGGCACATCCATAGGGATGTCTATATCTTTGGATCACTGCATTACACAGAAGAACCACTTCTCACTAGTGCTCAGCCACTAGGATCACGTCCACCTGTGCTCGTCCACAGACATGTCCACTCAACATATCTTCTTTCCCACTGCATTACACAATAGAGTCATCTAGATTTTCATCATCAACTCTCTTCTCAGAGGAGGCTAATACATCATATTCATCTCTATCTCATGAAAATGCACCCAACACTTTAGGATTTCACATGTTCACCTTGTCCTCAGCCACATGCACATCCAACTCTGGATATATTCTTTCTCATTGCGTTACATGGGAGAATAATCTGGAGTTCTTCTCAACTCTATGTAAGGAGGAGGCCATATCTACATTCGATCTTTGTCTCAGATAGGAACCACACACCCCTCTCAGGGGTTCTCTCTCAATTTTGTGTCCTGGAGAATGTCTCACATAGCTGCAATCATCAACAAAAATTATTGACCGATCTTGAACATAGGATTCTATGACCTTAGGACCCTGAGATGTAGACTGAGTCATGCACGTTTGATTAGGAAACTCAAAAGAAGGTTTATGATTTTCACCTAAAACCACAGAATTAAGGTTTGGGCTCGATTTCCTACTCATACTTCAAGTTACTCTTGACATAGTTTCATTAGAGGTCAGATTATCACTGTCACGATCAACTCCAATTGGAGTATTGGATTCAAACCCTGAATCAAACTCTAGAGAATGAATGAGTGACTTTGGGGTTTTAGAGAACTAGTATATTTAAATAAAGTTTTCCCATGAATCCCCAATTCGATTTAGGTGGAATTCAACCAAGACACGAATAAGTCCATGATAAAACATGCTTCTTTCAGGATTACCAAACTCACGCTGATAAAATTTTTCCATCTTAGACAAACTTTTCCATAGCTAATATGGAAAGTTTAATTGATAGCCTAGTAAGAATATTAACAATACAATGTGATAATACAACACTAGACCAAAATGACCCTCATAGGTAATATAATGTTTGATAATCTCAAACAATACATTCCATTTATTTTGGACTTGGCTTATCGACATACCTTTTGGATTATATACTATCTTGGTTGACACCAGAAATTATGACCATGGAATAACCTTCACTGACACATTTTTGGATCATGATTCCACTACCATTGAAAAATGAGTAGCCTCAAATATCATGGATTCATCTAACTTCATCTATATATTTCCGACATTCACTATTCATCCATTATACCTCCACGTTGTTGGTTGTGGAGCCTGATTATCTTCCTAATTCAGAGGTATTTTACTTTCAACTGTGTTTATATCCCATGAAGTATTTACACCCCAGAAGTATGTACACTCTTCCACGTGGGGGAGTGCAGAGGGGGGGTACCCCCTCTGCAGGGTCTGGGGGGGCTATGCCCTCGGTTGGAGGGTTTGGGGGAAAGCGGGGGTTCAGGAGTGAAGCCCCCGAAGGAAAAATTGCCTTGTAAATGTATATTGTAATTTCATTGTAAATCTGGACCGTTCATTATAAGGTCACAGATCTAACAGTAGAGATTATGTTAGGGTTTTTTCCCTAGAAGGAAGCCCTCTTTTATGAGGGAAATGTATTATGGCTATGGTATATGGAGAATATTGTATTCTGAGATAGGAGACTGTGAGAGAAAGAAGAGGAAGTTACAATAGTTTTGCTGTAGGTTGTATCCCTTCATATGCTGGATAATAATAAAGGAAGGACCTGGCAATTTCTCTGGTGGACGTAGCCCACATTGGTTGAACCATGTAAATCTGTGTCTTTATTGTATTGTGTATCTTCTGTGTTTTGTTTCCGCATTTGTTTTATTTTATTGCCCCACGGTCCTATTTTTCTAACAACTGGTATCAGAGAGAAAGGTCACTCGTAGGAAAAGAGGGTTCCTGGTTTGAGTGGGAGCATTGTCAGAAGATGGAAAGTTTAGGGTCGAGAAATTTAATGGCCAAAACTACCAGTTATGGAAGATGAATATGGAAGCCTATTTATATCAGAAGGATCTATTCCTACCATTGGGCGGAATAGAAAAGAAGCCGATGGCTATGAACGACGAAGAATGGGAGATTCTGGACAGAAAGGCTCTAGGAATGATAAGACTGAGCCTGGCAGTGTCAGTGGCTTTCAATATTTCCAAAGAAAAGACAACGAAGGGTTTGATGGATGTATTGGCCAAATTGTATGAAAAACCCTCAGCATCTAATAAGGTATTTATAATGAAGAGATTATTTAATATGAAGATGTCGGAAGGTGGGTTTGTTGCAGATCATTTAAATGATTTTAATACGGTTACTAATCAACTAAGTTCTGTAAAAGTGGACTTTGATGATGAGGTCAGGGCTCTTCTAATCTTGTGGTCATTGCCACAAAGCTGGAACGACTTGGTCATGGATGTAAGTAACTCTGTCTCTGGTTCAAATACTTTAAAATTTGATGATGTTGTTGGTGTTATCCTTAGTGAGGAAATGTGACAGAAAAGCACAGGTGAGACATCAGGAAATGTGTTGAACATGGAGAATAGGGGAAGAAAAAAGGATAGAGGAAAGGGTTTTGGGAACCGCGAGAATTCTAGGAAGGGCAGATCCAAATCCAGACTTGGAAAGATAGAGTGCTGAAATTGTGGGAAGAAAGGACATATGAAGAAAGACTGCAGATCTCCAAAGAAACAAAGAGATGGACAAAAGGAGAGAAATCAAGAAGCAAATGTAACAGGTGATGTGTTACAAGCTGCTTTGATTCTTTCTATAGATAATATTTTTGAGTCTTGGGTAGTAGATTCAGGG
>ML788927.1:833706-850862 GCA_009831015.1 Picea engelmannii | reverse complement strand
GGTCCCAAGAAAAAGCAAGGGATTTACCCATGAAAAAACACATCAGTCTAAGGATGAGACTGAGAAACCACACAATCACTCAGAAAGCGGAGGGAGTTCCTGAGAAAGATAGGGTGGTGGAAGAAATTCTTCCAGAGGAAGAGGAATAAGAGGAGGAGGATAAGTACGATGCTATGCCTGTGGAAAGACATGACATATGTCTTGGGACTGTCTAAAGAAAAATAAAGGAGGAGAAGCTCACATTCCAGAAGCGCAATGAAGAGATGTTGAAGCAGAAGGAGTAGAGGATGGAAGATCCTTGATGTTGAGGAAATTTCTCTTAAAACCAGAGGCAAAAATTGAAATGCCGGTGCAGAGGAACAGTCTCTTCAGGACAACTTGCAAGACTAAATACAGAGTCTGGAAGGTGATAATTGACAGTGGTAGCACTGACAACTTAGTATCCACAGAGATGGTGGAGAAATTGGAGCTGGAGACAACTACACACCTGAAGCTATACAAAGTCTCATGGTTGCAAAAAGGACACCAGGTAACAGTTACTAAACAATGTTTGGTTAATTTTAAGATAGAAGGATATAGAGATGAAATCCTATGTGATGTAATTCCCATGGATGTATGGCATATTTTTTTGGGGAGACCATGGTAGTTTGACAGGAGTGTCATTCACGATGGGAGGAAAAATACATACACATTGGAGAAGAATGGTAGAACACACATGTTGCTGCCAATAGAGGAGAAGAAAGTGAAAGAGGAAGCCAACACGAGCATACTTCTCATGAGTGGGAAGGATCTCCTGAAAGAATTCAAGGAAGAACATGAGATTTAGTTCGCTGTGGTGAGGAAACCTAGAGTTATCCTTACAAGCACATTGATGGATGATTTTCCTGAAGAAGTTCAGGAATTGTTGGAAACTTTCGTTGACATAGTGGTGGATGAGCTGCCTAACTCATTGCCACCCATAAGAAGTATCAGTCACCATATTGACTTGATCCTAGGATAAAGTATTCCAAACAAAGAAACATACAGATTGATACCTCGAGAGCATGAGGAAGTGAAGAACCAAGTCCAGGAATTGTTAGAAAAGGGTTTGTTCAGAGAGAGCTTGAGTCCATGTGCAGTACCAACTATGTTGAGTCCAAAGAAGGATGGAGGATGGAGAATGTGTACCGACTCAAGAGCCATTAACAAAATCACCATCAAGTATAGATTTCCTTTACCAAGAATGGATGATTTAATGGATTTCTTAAGTGGAGAAAATTTCTTTTCTAAAATAGATTTGAAAAGTGGATATCACCAGATCAGAATGAGAGAAGCCCATGAGTGGAAAAAAATCTTTTAAGACAAATGAATGTTTGTATGAGTGGCTTGTTATGCCATTTGGCTTAACAAATGACCTGAGCACGTTTATGAGGCTGATGAATGAAATACTAAAAGATTTCATTGGAAATTTTGTGGTTGTGTATCTGGATGATATACTGATCTATAGCAGGACTAAAGAAGAGCATTTGAGGCACCTGACATTAGTGATGAGGAGGCTATAGTAGGAGAATATGTTGATAAATCTAAAGAAGTCCTCTTTTATGAAGACATAACTCATTTACTTGGGTTTTGTGATCTCTTCAAATGAACTAAAGATTGATCCAGAGAAGGTGAAATCAATCAAAGAATGGCTGTCACCAAGGAGCATGTTTGAGGTAAGGATATTTCACGAATTAGCAAGTTTCTATAGGAAGTTCATTAGAGACTTCAGTGGATTTTTTGCGCCAATGATGGATACAATGAAGAACCGACACATGTATTTTAATGGATAGACGAGGCTGAAAAGAGCTTCAATATACTGAAGGAGAAAATCACAGAGCAACCAATTCCGGTCTTGATGAATTTTGAAAAGACATTTCAAGTGAGATGTGACACAAGTGGAGTCGCAATAGGAGCAGTTTTAAGTTAGGATAAAAGACCTATTGTCTATTTCAGTGAGAAGATGAATGAGACCAAGAGAAAATACTCCACGTATGACAAGGAGTTCTATGCCATAATTCAAGCCTTGAAGAAGTGGAGACATTACCTCGTCCCATAGGAATTTGTCTTGTATAGCGATAATCAATCTTTACAATTCATAACCAGGAAGGAGAAATTGAATCAGAGGCATGCAAAATGGATTGAGTTTATGCAAAATTTTACTTTTGTCATAAAACATATTGCTGGGAATGCTAACAAGGTTGCTGATGCATTAAGCAGGAGATGTTTGATTCTGCAACAATTCCAGGTGAATACCTTGGGGTTTGAACACCTTAAGGACATGTATTGTGATGATACAGATTTTAAGGAAGCATATGAAGCATGTGCAAACCCTGTGCTGAGAGACAAAAGCCAGTGGACAAAGTATATGGTTCAAGAAGGATTGTTGTTCAAGGGAAATCAATTGTGCATACCAAAATGCTCAATGAGGGATAATATTTTGAAGGAAAAGCATAGTGGAGGATTGGTTGGACATTTCGACCATGATAAAATGTTTGCACAGTTGAGAAGTTCATACTATTGGCCAGGTATGAGAATGGAAGTGATAAAGTTTGTGAACAGATGTAGAATCTGCAAACATGCAAAAGAGAAGAAGCAGAACACTGGATTGTATCGACCATTGCTAATACCAGAGAGGCCTTGGGATGCAATAAGCATGGATTTTGTGTTAGGACTGCCAAGAAAGCAAAGAGGATTTGATTCCATTTTTGTGGTGGTGGATAGATTTTCAAAGATGGCACATTTATCCCATGACGGAAGACCAATGATGCAACACATATTGCAAATTTGTTTTCCAATGAAGTTGTAAGACTTCATGGCCTACCCAGGAGCATTGTCTCAGACAGAGACACATAATTTGTTGGTCACTTTTGGAGAACATTGTGGAAGAAATTGGGGACATATTTTTCCTTCATCTCAACTTATCACCCTCAGACAGATGGACATACTGAGGTGGTAAACAAGAGTTTGGGAAACTTGTTGAGGAGTCTGGTTACTGAACACCATAATCAGTGGGATCAGATTCTGCCACAAGAAAAAATTTCATACAATGACTCACCAAATAGGAGCATTGGAAATATCCCATTCCAAATATTGTATGGAATGCAACCCAGGGGAGTATCTGAGTTGAGAAACTTAGAAAAAAGTGAGATCAGGAGTAGAATATTTTTCTACAAAAATGTAGAGGATCCATAGCAAGATAAGAGGACAGTTGCATAATTCTAACTAGGAGTACAAGTGCAAAGCGGATCAACATCGTAGAGAACTTCAATTTGAAGTAGGAGATCAGGTTCTGGCACATCTCAGGAAATAAAGGTTCCCTAGGGGAACATATAACAAGCTGAAGATGAAGAAGATAGGACCCTGTAAGATCTTGAGGAAGTTTGATGCAAACACCTATGAGATTGAGCTGCCAGATGGTGTGGGCATATTGCCCATATTCAATGTTTCAAACCTATATCCTTACATGAATGATGACACAGAGGGATCCAAAGATGAAGAGAGGATTTAGTGGGAAAAGCAAATTACCACAACATAAAAGCCACAGATGGAGAAAATTGTTGATCAGAGGATTGGGAAGAGGACAAGGAGGAAGACCTATTTTGAATATTTGGTCAAGTGGAAGGGACACCCAATTGAAGATGCCGATTGGGAAAACAAAGCTGCTATCCAAAAGCATGGAAAGATAGTGCATGAGCTCATGGAAAAGAGTTCATGAACTTTTTTCAAGGGGAGTATGATGCAGGAGCATCGTTGGCAAGCGCGCGCGAGCAAGACCTGTCAGTATTTGGGAATATGTACAGGAGATTGACACTGATAGTTGTTGTAGGCATTTGAAATCCTCGTTAACTCAGCACCAAAACTTATCTTTTGAGGCACGCTTGAACCCAGAGCCAAAATTACTCTTTGAGGCACGTTTGGATAATCACGAGCAGAGCGAGAGTTTCCATTATGACCCTGGAGTGCGACTGATCCAAGATAGTCGTTAGGATAGGTTTTAGAGTATACATGTAGTTAGGGGGAACCCTAAGAACCCTCTGAGTTAAATAGATGTTTTGAAATCCCAAATGTTGGTTGGGTTGTATGTGGCTGTAGAGCCTCAAGTTAGTAGGATATTTTATGAGGTTTTCAATTTTTTTTTTTGAATCACAGTTGTAACCATTTTCGCTTATGAATAGAACAGAGGAAAATTGTTTGAAATTCTCTATGTTTGTGTTTTTATAAGTGAATGAATGGATCTCATATGAGTAGATGAGACTGTGAATGTTAGGATAAGTTTCAATTGTTTCTCTTCCGAGAAGTAGTGCAAGGTGTGCACACAGAACAGAAGGAGTGCATTAGCAGGATTTGTTTCGATTCCCAAGCTCATAAGAGATAACAAGGAGGATTTTCCCTTTGCAAGGAGTGCAAAGAGACTGGAAAAAGTGCCCACAGTCACCCACAAGAACCTAAAATATTCCATAAAAATATAGTGCAAGGAGTGCACATATCCGAGATTCGACTAAAGGTCGAAGAGGCTTGTAGGGAATCAAAGAACTAGAAGGGGAACAAAAAGAGGGCAGAAGGAATTTCTCTTCAAGAAAATCCTTAGGATTCCAAGTGATCGAAATCCCAGAGACGCAAGGAGTGTGTGGGAGTAAGAGTCTTCACAAACCAAGATTTGGAGGAATAACACTTTCCATAAGTGTTAAGGAGATAAGAGGAGTGGACTCATCGAAGGAGAAAAGGTTCAAAACCCTTTGGACACCCATAAAGCCTTCTAAGTCTGAGGAAAGGGTAATCCAAAAGGAGGAGAGATCTTAGTTGTTTAATCCGAGCACAAGAGAATCAGAACCATCCATCAGGAGGGACACGTGGAGAACGACCAATGTTTTGCAGACTCACTCATGGGAGAAGACAAAGGGAAAAGCACCAAGAATTCACAAGATGCGAAAATGCGACATGATCCGAGCCATTGGACTCAAGAAAGATTTGGGCCATTGGTTATCTAGAACGAAATATCGACATTTCGGGGATTGGAAGATTGGAGGTGACAAGTCTTTTGAGTTCGCGAAACATGAAGTCCTGAAGTCATCGTGACTGTTGGATCGAGGGAGGATCTGGACCGTCAGACCTGAAGCGTCGAAATTTTGGCTATCAGGAGAAAGAAGCCAAAGGAACTCCGAAGTCGCGAAATGCGAATCGCCGACTTGATCACAACCATCGATCAAGGGAATATTCGATCCGTAGATCTCAGTTCATCGTGGTTTCAACTATCGAGGAAATAGAGGTAGCAGTACTCCCAAAGTCGCGAGACGTGAAATCGTGATGCGCCTTTCATTTAGGCGCGTGGTCACTACCTGTGGTCACAAGGGAGTCAGGGGTTAGTAGAGAAGAGTTAGCACCCATTTTGCATTGAAATTTGAACAAAGCTCAAGAGGGGGCCCTTGGGTCTCATACGACCTGCGCCTTTGGAGAAAGGACCTATGTAAGTGAGGTTTGGGTCTAGAAAAGGCCCGAAGAGTCAATCAGACTCGATTTCTTGATCGATCCTAGACTGGGAGGTCATGCAGCCCTTAGGAGATAAGGGGGGTCTGCATAAAGCAATCAGGGACAAACATTCCCTAGGGAAGACTCATTCTCTCTAGGTTGCACTTTGTTTAGTGTCAGAGGAATGGCCCAGATAGGTGAATGGTCTAGGCTCATAAATCATGACAATTATTCTTCCTTGCTTGAGAAGAATAGTCCAGATAGCTCATCATTGATGTTTTGCATTCTGAGGGAAGATGCTCTTCCAGATATCACAGATGTGAGTGGAAGAATGGTCCAGATGAATTAGTATATCATACCAATGTTTTCTGTCCAGATTGATATAAGATGATATGATTGTTATGGAGACTATATGTCTCTATACAGTAGATGTATACTACTGTGGTGGATGTGTTCCAATGATTGTGACTATATGTCACTGATCAAGTATTTGTGTGCTACTTGGTGTGGAAATGTACCACTGGATTATAGTTGTGTACTACTATGGATAGACACAGTTGTGTTCTATTGAATGACATTGTTCCGATTGCCTTGAAAACTATCAGTAGAGTAGGAAATTATTATCAACTAGATGGATGATCAATGGACAGAGATTCCCCAGACGAAAAATGGTCCAGGACATTTATTCTTCTAGGACATATGTCCAGATTAGAATAATGGATCTTATGTCACTCTGTGGAGTGAGTAACTTATCCAACATCATGTATGATTACTCATATGGAGTATGGTTTTGAGAGATGATGTAGCTGATGACACTGATAGTGATGATGGTGCTCATGATCTAATCACGATTTAGTCTATACGACTATGTTGATGCTACCGGGTGAATGGTATGTTTGTGATCAAGACCATTACCTTCAATACCTCCCTAGCTAGGAGGGAGTGTTGATATTATGGTCGTTGCAGGAGGTATTTACCTCCATGTGTAAACCTGACGAGAATAGAATATTCTGGGAAGCAAGAAGAAACCCTAATTAATTGGTTAATAACCCTAGAATACAAGTCATCTCAAGAGAATGACTTGTATTAGGTTATTATCCTCCTAGAGAAGAAGTCGGCTAAAGGAAATGTTATATACTAAAGAATTAGTACCCAAAATGAGAAGTCGGCCCAGGCAGTCTGCCAGAAATAGTATAAATATAGGAGGCCAATCTTCATTCTGGCCAGGATTCTCAGAACTATAGAAGCAACACTTGTGTGTACTACAATTGGCTATTTTGTGCGCAAGTTTGGAGGAGAGCTGCTGTTGCAGATGATGCAACTAGAAGATTTCGGTTTTGGCTTGGACTCTCTCTTGGTTATAGTTTGGACTCTCTGATTAGCTCTTGTTACTCTTGATTGATGCACTATCCTTGGAGAAAGGTGTGTCACCTTTGTTTGGCTATCCAATATAGGTTTTTCTTCCAGAATGATTCTCTGTCAAGGTTAAGGTGCTCGGTGGTGGCTTCGGCCTATGGTTGGGTGACAATATTGCTATATTGTCTATGGTTAAACGAGCACATCCATTATATTCTAATAGTATGCATGCTGAAAAATTCCTTGAATGGGTTAAAGAAATCACCAAGGATGTGGTATAAAAAATTTGATACTTATATGTTAGGACTGGATTCACAAGAAGCAAAGCAGATCATTGTGTATTTCAAATTAATTGGTGATCATATTATTTATTTGGTCTTGTATGTGGATGATATCTTGCTGATAGGAAACAACAAGAAGATTATATAGGATGTGAAAACTCAATTGTCTTCTAAATTTGACGTGAAGGATCTTGGTGTTGCAAATTTCATTTTGAGCATGAAAATTAAAAGAGATCCAAGAAACATGAAACTCTAGTTAAATCAGAGGACATATGTCAATACAATATTACAGAGGTTTAATATGCAGGAATGTAAAACAATTAGGGTTCCTATTCTTGTAGTTGAATTTTTTTTTGCAGATCAGTGTCCCAAGACACAAGAAGAGGAAGAGAACATGTCTCATGTTTCGTATGTTCGTGCAGTTGACAATTTGATGTATGCAATGGTCTGTACTAGATTGAACATTTCACATGCAGTGGGAGTTTTGAGTAGGCATATGTCAAAACCAAGGAGCATTGGTCAACAATAAAGAGGGTTTTTAGGTATTTGCGTGGAATTTCTAGTTATGTATTGTACTACCAAGGAAGACCAATATTGGATAGGGTGTTGGATATACATGACTTTTTTGATGCAATTAGTTGGAGGAGAAATTAGTTGGATGAGAAAAAGACAATATGTAGTGGCACTATGAACTACAAAAGCTGAATACATGGTAGCCATTCATACAAGGAAGGAAATAATATGGTTATAAATATTGTGTACAAGTATTGGGTTGGTACAACAAGTTGTAAGGATAGGTTGTGACAATCTGAGCACAATCTTCCTAGGGAAGAACCTGATTTATCATTCAAAGACAAAAATATTGATGTTCAGTATCAATTTGTGAGAGACATGGTTGAATACAAGAAGATGTTGTTGCTGAAGGTGGACACTTTGAAGAATGTTTCATAAATTTGTTTTTGGTAGTTTTTTACGTTCATTTTTAGCGGTTTTTCGGCACACGGTTTTCGTCGATGGTTTTCTAATTTGGTTAAGGAATTAGGGTTGTTGACTAATTTGGTAAATAGATTTGGGGTTTTAGATGCTACAAGATCCTATATATATTGCATTGTAAACAATGAAGACATATGGTGAATAAAAGATTACTAGTGCGACTCTAAATAGGTTGTTGGTTTTCCCAGTTTGGATTTCCAGGGTAAAATATTTGTACAAGGTTAAAATATATACACACATGCATGCGCACATGCACACGTATGCATACACACACACACACAAATGTATATATGAAACATTTTTTATACCACTCACATTTAATTTACCTCTGGAAAAATGAATATGAGGGAAGAAGGTCATTGGGAAAAAAAAAGATACTTGCTATATTGATTTTTGGCTTTGGGATACTAGAATTTGGCTTCTCAATTGCAATATTTTGGCTTTGTATTTAAATTTCCTAATTCTTCAAAAATGGGAAACTAAAGGAACAGTAAAGTAAAATATGATTGCAAGATAATTGACAAAGAAAAATAATGAGAAAGGTCATGATTACATAAAAAAGGAGCAAATGTAATGGGTGAAAGATACATAGAGGCATAAGCCAATGATGAGAAAACAAGCTTGATAGAGGTCAAGGAACTCACCGATGACATGAATGAACAAGTCAATGTCGATATCGACACCATTAGTGAGTCCATCTAGTTTTGTAAATTTTGAATTTCTTAACGTAGATTTGATTTGATTTGTTAAAAAAAGTTTTGCATTGCAATTTGTTTTCCAAGGAAAACCTTGTGAGAAAACCCAAACGATGCACTCCCACTTTTGTGGATAGAATCCTTATTAAATTTGTTAGTATAGACTAGTGTTACTTATTGAGGGGGATTCAAGATGACCACTTGTTGGCACAAAGCTATCCAAATGCCCAACAACATTGGAATTGCATTGTAGCTTTTATTTTTTTATTTTTTAAGTAAAAAGCGAATCCTATTATATTAAAACTTCAAAAAACACACCATGACATGTAGGTGCCAGCTGTCCCACTGGTGAAGGAAACCGAGAAAACTGGCCTGTCTAGAATAGCATGAAAATTCAAAAAACTCATTTCGCCACCCTGCCCGAAGGAAACCAGGGTGCATGACCAGTTTCAACAGCAATTTAGTAAGGCCTATGCTAACACTAACCAGGCTATTAAATAGAAGAGCTACAACTCTGATAAACATAAAAAAAATAGAAGAGTTGGGGACAATGCTGAACAAAAGAACCTATTCACCGGGGTCCTTGTGGTTGTTCGTCTCCTTGCCGCTTCTGACAGGAATGACATAGAGCTGAGCGTACGTGGGGCATTGTCGCTGTGGAGTGGCACTGGAATAAGCTGCATAGAACATGTCCAAGCGTTGGCTAACGAGGACAACCCTAAAGATTTGGTCGTACACCATGATGCGGACCTCGAAGATCAAGTTCAGGTGCTCCAGGTGAAGGAGTGGTGGCGGGGGTGGTGATTTTTGCTTAGCATCCGTCTCCTGGTGTGCATGCTATGTTCTTTGCGGCTGCAAGTCGCTGTTGCCTTTCGATAGCTCTTCCTCCACCAGGCAGGTGGAAAATTCCTCAGTGGGAGCGTCGCTGGGACCGTGTGCATCTTGTGGGCTTGGCGGTGGTGCTTCTGCTTCAATGCACACCGGGGGTTTCCAATTGTCTGGAACCGTAAACATTTGAATTTCAGAGAAGTCGTGGGGGAGCTCCATAGTTGGAATTTCCTCGACATAAGTTCTGGGGGGCGAGTCTACTGCTATGGCCTCCCTGTGTTTCTTCCTCTTAGCAAGAACCAGAGTGCGTTCAAATCGTTTGTGTCTTTTCTGTCGAGAGTCGACTGCGTACCACCCTGATCCTCTGTGGGGTCTTCCTCTATCTCGCGGCATGATGAAAATGAGGACGAGAGCCATGATTTCTCCTTCGCTCCTAATCTTGCTCGGCTCTGTGAGCTGCAAATGCATCTTGAGGGTTCCGAGAAGGTTGATAAGAACATAAATGGTGGCTGCAACCATTAAGGACGAAAGCTTAATGCTTTGGCTGGCCAACCTGTTCTCGCGCGTGAGAGGCCCCGTCAAAAGATGGAGGCTGACTGAAGTGAGGTCCCTCATAACTAGTGGGGATATGAGGGCAGTTGACCGCCATAAATGGCCCCTCCTGGCGCATCTCCACGTGCCCATCCTACACCGCGTGGCACCCCATCCAGGGGCATTGCAACTTTTATTTAAATGTGTATACATATATACATTTTTATTTAAGTTCTAATTGAAATACATTACCTCTATTAAGGACTAGTTTCAATTAAAAACATCGAGGAAAACACCATGGAAGCTTAAAAAGTTTTAGAGTTCAGTCAGACAAGCATGATTAACTTTCTTTTTGGGATATTATTTGTAGGCATCCCTGTAGAGATAGATTCAAGATAATATGAGGGACAATGTGCACTATTTTTGGCATCTGGATGTTCATGTTTCATAAAAAGTGAGGACTTTGTGTGACATTGTATATTAAGAGGTGAGTGTGAAACTCATCCTATGCATATAACACATGTTACTAAAGTGGAATTTTGCCATAATTTTCAAGAGATTATTATTGATGTTAAGATTCCCTTAGCACATTTGTGAAGATTAAACTATGGTATGTAATGCTCATCACTATTCGTGACACATGTTGTCAGTACCATCTAGAATTTTAGTTGTATTATGAGACATTTCTAGATTTTGGCATTCAACATTGGTCAAATGACCCTCCTATTTCCACTGTTCATGAATTTTATCGAATATTTTACATGCACTATAGAATTATTAGTTAGTTAAGAAGAAAAAATGTGATGGTGGTAGAAAATGAAAAGAATGTTGTGATTTGGTATTCCTTAGTACGTATTTTATTGATCTTAATGATGCTTGATTATCAAGTCTCATTCCACGGATTTAAGAAATAGAATGGCAACCACTTCAATATCGGGTCAACAATATACCAACACAACTACAATTAATACATGAGTAACTAATAATTGCTGTAGAATTAAACAAGCATGAATTAATAGATTTCATGGCAATCACATGCCCGTGTTTAGAGTTAAGTAGATCCACTCATACACACAATGTGAAAATTTTTCGACAAACAGGGTATTCCCACATAGGATGAACATCTTTAGTAACCACTCACACAAAAATATCAAAGATCAATACACCGATGTTTTTACATGGTTAAAAATTTGAAGAGGGAAATAGTCCATGGCCCCAACCAATGTCCATGGTCACTTGAGGCAATATAGTAATGCAAAATAAAAATATTTTATAAGAGATTTTTTGACAATCGATCATCAACAAATGGCCTCCATGCTCTTTAAATAGAGATCATGGACCAATTGGGTTCCAAGCCACTGATCAATGTAGCTATTAAGATTAAGGATAATATGATCCATCATATCACTTTATATATAGAACATATCGTGATCGTCATATTACATAACTACAAATGCATACTAAAAGAAACACACTAAGAAACACACTTTTACCTAAAGACACATTGGACGAGTTTATATTAACTAACTCCTTAGTGTCTAAATATCCTAACATCCACTCTTAAGAAAAACTTGGGAAAGGATTGAAGGATTTACAAAGGTGACACAATATTAGAAGGAATGAAGCATTAGAGCCTATCCCCCCTTAATGACAACTTCATGAACTCCAAACATAGATCGAAGTTTGGAAAACTTCACTTATGTAAGAGACTTTGTGAAAATGTCTGCAACTTGATCTTCTATAGGGAAAATGAGCACTTCAATAACTCAATCATGAATGAGCTTTCTGATGAAGTGCATGTGTACTTCTATGTGTTTCCTTTGTTGATGTTGAACTAGATATTTGGCGAGATTGATGGAACTCTGATTGTCGCACCAGAGGGTGGTCAGATGTTGACGCTCAAAGCCAAACTATGAAAATATTTTTCAAAGCCACAAGGATTCTTGACTTGAATTAACTATTGCTTGATACTCTGCTTCTACAGAATAAAGAGAAAGAGCTCGTTGTTTCTTAGAAGCCCAAGTGACATGTCTGGAACCAAGGCTGAAAACTTGCAGTAGAATTTTGATAATCGGGGTTGCTAGCTCAATCTGAATCAGTGAAACTAACCAACAAGGGACCCTCGAACTGTAATGTATCCCAAACTGAATTGTACCCTGGAGATACTAAAGTATCATTTTTTCTACTTTCCAATGGATTTCATGTGGTTTTTGCCTATACTGGGCAACTAGACCAACATCAAAGGAAATATCAAGATATGAATGAATCAAATATAAGAGGCTACCAACTAATTGATGATACAAAGTGGCATCGACTTCAGGAGTGGTAAAGGTGGCCACAAGTTTTACTCCAGATTGGAAGTGAGAAGCGGCTGGTTTAGAATATTCCATGTGAAAGTGGCAAAGAAGGTCACATGCATGCTTAGACTAGGAAAGATAAATACCTTAGTTTGCAAAACATGGAGGCCAAGAAAATAATGCAAATAGTCTAAGTCTTTCATATCAAATTTCTTTTTAACGTTGGATTTCACATGGGTTAAAATTTTAGGGTCACTACCAGTGAGGATAAGGTCATCAACATAAAGAAAAAGGATTATGAGTTGTCTTCCTACTTTTTTTGTATAGACATTAGGGTCAGAATGAAATCTAGAAAATTTGGTGTCAATAAGAAATCTATCCATTTTTTCATACTGACCTTGATGAGCTTTCTTAAGATCATAAAGAGATTTCTTAAGGTGACATACAAGGATGGAGTCATTTTGGACATAGCTAGGAGGTTCTTCCATGTACATTTATTCTTGAAAATCCCCATGCAAGAAGGTGGATTTAACATCCATATGATGGAACTCCCATTTGTGTGAGGAAAAAAGGGCTAGAACAAGGTGGATGGAATTCATTTTGGCTACATGGGAAATTGTTTCATTATAGTCAATGCCTTCAACTTGAGATAACCCTTTGCAACTAACCAGGCCTTGTGTCTTTTAACACTTACATTTGATGCATACTTGTTTCTATACACCCATTTACATTTGACAAGTTTTCTTCCTTTTGGAAGAGGTACAAGATCCCAGGTATCGTTCTCCATTAAGGAACGATATTCTTCAATTATTTTTGTGTCCCAATCTGGATGGTCAAAAGCTTCTGCAAATGTGTCTAGATTATGAATCTTTGAAACATAAGAAATAAGAGAAGAGGCTCACTGAAACTATGATCATGTTCAACGATGATATGAAAGATCACGGAAAATATCACTAGCTGCTTCTCCTGTTGAACAGATCCATCTAGTAAGTGATGGTGCTGGTGCAAGTTCGTTTTCAATGCACTCATTTAGAGGAAGGTTAGTAGACAAAGGTGGATTTTCATTAGCACTGTCATCATTTGAAAAATAAACAAGAATAGGAAGATAATATGACACAAACACCAAATATGTCTTGTAGGACTAAGATGACACAAACACTGAATTAGGCTCACAAACTAAGAGACTTTTATCAAATTTAACGTATTTTCTAACACTAATTTCATTGGAATGAGGTTTAAGAAGTCAATAGCTTTTGACATCTTCAGAATATCCAACAAAAATGAACTTCTCACTTTTAGGGTGTAATTATTTTCTTTTCTCATCTGGAATGTGAGCCCATGCTATACTACCAAATACATGCAAGTGGCTTACATATGGATTAATTTTAGTCCATTCTTCTTTCGATATTATATTTTTAGAGATTTTGTGGGAGTGCATGAAATTACTATGTAATTTGCATAGTTAATGGATTTTGCCCAATAATGAAGAATTAATCCTTTAGATTGGATAATATAATTAACTATTTCATTTAATGTGAGATTCTTTCTTTCAACAACACCATTTTGTTTTGGTGTATATGGAATAGTATGTTTCATTTGAATTCCCTGTTTAGTGCAATAACTTATAAATTTGTTGTTCACATATTCGCCTCCATTATCTATTCTTAACCTTTGAAGTTGATGTTCAAATTATTTTTCTACAAGGGCCTTGTAGGACAAAACATGTAAAAAATTCACTCTTAAGTTTTAATAAGTAAACATAAGTGCATTTGGAGAAGTCATCAATGAAAGTTAAGAAGTACTCACACCCAAAGAAAGAAGGAGAAGAAAGTAGACCACATAAGTCATTGTGAACAAGCTACAAAGGGGATGAGGCATGCCAAGAGGAACATTTGTCAAAACTGTCATGATGATGTTTGTTGAGAACACAACTGGCGCAAACACCATCTTTGCAAGAAATGAGAGGAACACCATTCACCATTTGTTGTTTACATAATTGTTGCAATGACCGATAATTTAGATGACCAAATCTCATGCAAAAGTTTTCTCAAGTCATTTCTATGAGAAACGAAAACTAATGGAAAAGATGATGACCCAAATTTGTCAAATTTGTGCAACTTGATGTTGAGGGCACTTGATTCCCAATGCTCAATACTAAGGATTAAACCCAAGGACAATGAACAATTAGAATCCTCCTTGTTTGGTATGGAATAATCCTTCGGGTTGATGGTATGACAACCGTTTGATGGACAATAATATTTGTTTGATTTCATTCTTTTTATTGTTTTATATTTTTTAATGTCTATTTACTACAAAAAATAAATAAGAAAAAGAATTTGAAGAAATCTGTGCTGGGGATAACCTATGGAAAAAGTAAATGAAAACAATATGAGGATTTATATTGTTGAAGACATAATTATACTACGAACATATTACTTATCAGATATTATCCAGGAAATAGTAAACTTATTAACAATAGAAAATAATAAACTTATAAAACAGAACAACAATAAGTAATTTTACACTATTCCAAGTAACAAAAAAGAAGAATAAACTAATAAATAAAATAATTATTCACCAAAAGTATCCAGAAAGTTATTCAAATGAATAAGATAACTTAACAATATTGAAATTCTTACTAGATGCCTATAATATTTACTTAGTTTCAGAATAATCCACAATGAATAAACACACACAGATTCGGTAAAAAATGACTTGGTTCATTCCGAGCTTTTGAATTAAGCTTTGAAAATAGTTCTTAGATGAGTAATTCAAAACTTCATTACAATCCATAGACCCTTGTTCCTTGGTAGATCCCTCTATTTATTAAAGAACTTTCTTACTAAACATAGTAAATTCTACTTCGTGCAAAATTAAGAAATATAAAAAAAGATTCGCATGCTAAGATGACTTGTGTGTACTAGGTGACTCATCAATTGCATGTTCACCATCATAGTCTTCCCATTGAGGGAAAAAGTTCTGACACATATGCATATATGGAAACCAATGTTGATCACTCAAAGAGTTTAACATTTCCCTCATCTCCTTGAATCACAACATATACTTTCTTACCTTTGGAATCAACCAGTCTACCTTATCGATCACTTTGACTTTGGAAACCATATAATTTCTCATATGGACGGGTTCCATGGTAGTGATCGCATTATTTCTTTCCTCATATTTTGGATCACTTCCTTGGAACTTGAACATCACCTCCTCCAAATCTTAAAATTCATCCGGTGACCTGAACTTTGGTAGTTGAAGATCCATCATGGCCTCGTTGATCTTTTCCAATGATTTGAGGCATGTTGACCACTATTCTTCCATTTTGTTTTTGGTTCAATGGATAAATGTACCTAGTACTTTGAATTTATTTTCATTCTTTTAATACTATTGTTTCTTAGAATTCTAATTACGCGATCCTCACCACCCATGACCTTTTGGATTTCCCTGATATACTATATTTGATCCATTGTCTTGGCTGCATTTTTGCTCCATTTAAGCATTTATTTATATGCCACACCATACAACAAGGTTTCTTCTTGGTAATACACAATTATCTTCACAAATGCATCTCTAACTAGATTTTATTTGTTGTGTTCTTCTAAAAAGTCTTCCTTTAGGATTAACACAACTTTAGTAGTATCCTTATAGTATTTTACATGATGTCTAAGAGATTCCAATTCTCTCCTCATTGCATCAAATTCTCTTTCTTCCACTTTGGCCTTGTCTATAGTGGCATGTGAGATGGCAATTTTTTCCCCCAACAATTCATTGACCCGGGCCTTCTTTGCATCAAATAGGTTCTCCTCAGATGTCAATAACACAACGCTATCCATTGTCATATTCCTCTCCTTTTTCATTCTCCTTACGAGGGATTTCCTTTTTCTGTTGTACACAAAGGATTCCACATCAGACACCTCATCCAATGATTAAGGAATTGGTTGATCTCCCTAGGACAAGATATTTTCCAAACTTTTCGGGGTATAAAATTGCTCCATGACTAGTGCCTTACATTTGTCTACTGTTTTTGCTTGTTTTTAAACTAGCTCAACCCCTACGTTCAGACTCTTATATTTGCATGGTTGATCACCTTCCTTGTCTACTATTGGACCTATCTACTACTGGTCATTGACTGGTACCTGAGCTACTTTTGGTATAACAATTTACTCTCATATGGCTTGAATAGGGATTTGTGTTCCCCCAATCGTTTCAGTTGCAATTTCTACATGTTCCTTTTTTGGATTAGGTGTCTTTCTAGCCTCTTGTTTCTTTTGTAACTCAGGGGTTATGCCAATTGCCTCTTGTTTCTTTTCTAACTCAGGGGTTATGCCAATTGCCTCTTGTTTCTTAGTTGTCTCAAATGTAGGAAGATATTGAGCTAATCCTTCTGAAGATTCCTAGGATGATTAACCTGTTGATTCTAGAGTTATTCTTTTGGTGTTTGGATCGTGATATTTTTTTTCCACTCCTTAATCGACTTCATTCTCTATTAGGAATTTTTTTTATGACCTCTTGCCCATAATCCCATGTTAAATATATTATATTATGAGGATGCATTTTTGAAGGATCAATATCTATTGGCTGATCAATAGGTTTTTATATAAGCTATTGTGTTTTCTCCATCTCTTTCAATTTCTATTCCTCATATTGTTTTTCTTACAGTTTTTGTTGTCTTAACGATTCTT
>ML788927.1:788558-803523 GCA_009831015.1 Picea engelmannii | reverse complement strand
AAGACCTAATGTCCACAACATACCTCTACACTCTCCTCACCAAAGTCTTCCCTCTATTCACCCTTACTCCAACTTATTGACTGAAGTTGATTCCAGAACTCAATTTCTTATGCATGCTAGTCCAGATTTCTGAGTTAGAACGTTATTATCATTGATTCCTCTCCATTTGATCACCTAAAACTCATTTATATTTACTCTATAAATTGATGGGTATTGGGCTTACCTTCTATGTAATCTGAGGGTGACCTCTAGTGCTAACTTTTCTGGCACCATTGTCAGGGAACGAAATGAAGACTTTTCCCTAGGATAGAATGACAACGATCTTCTAATTTTGAAGGTGCATCAGACATCAAAACCATTGAAGATTGCAACTTGCACCTGGAGACTCCACAATCGAAAAATCCACTGGGGAGGATCTTGTTGACAGAAGATGACCATACCGAAGGGGAAGACCAGGTATTAGTTTATGATCTTTATTCATGAAATCCTGTTCTTGTTTATCAAATCATTTCTCTCTTTCCCTTCACATATAAAGAGGATTATCCTCTACTTTGTATATTAATATGATAATAGGCCTTCCTTTATTTATCCATCATTGGAAGAAGAAAGTGTGCCCTCTTCTTGTGTTGTAGATACCGATCTCGTGTCTTCACCTCTACCTATTCATAAAAGTGAGATCTGTATTGCATCTCTTATTGAAATTGATCACCCTTATAGCCCCGAGGAGGTTGAAAATAATTCACGACCTTCTCAAATATCTTTACCCTCCATTATTCCTTCTCAGCCTTTCCATCAACTCGTTAATCCTCATGACCAACCCACTGCTTTTCAAATTAAAATCAGAGAAAAGTTGTTTAAACCTTTAAGGCTGCCACATGACCTTCATCCTTATCCTTGTTATTCCTTTGAGTATCTTCCTCAGTTTTCTGTAGAGGATCATATTACAGTTGAGAGGCATTTGGAGGCCTTTGAGAGATTTGTCGATCAGTTTGAGATTGTTCATGATGATATTTCCATGAGGTTGTTCTCACAATCCCTGTTTGGAGATGTTGATGTGTGGTTTAGATGTCTGGAAGCCGGTTTTATTGGCTCCTGGAACGAGCTATGCCATACATTTTTAAAGTGTTGGGGTGAGAACAAATCCCTTGATCAATACTGGTTTGAGTTTAATGCCTTGAGAAGAGGGGAAGGGGAAGCCTTGGATATATTCAACATGAGGTTTTACAGTGTTTATCATAGTATACCTATGGAGATCATACCCACAGAGACTACTGCCATGGTGTACTATGTCATGGCTCAACATCCAGAGCTGGTCCTTCTCCCGAGAGAGAGGAAATCTTCATCGTTAAGACACTTGTTTGAAGATGCTGAAGAAGTCGAAGAGAACATCAGGGCTAGAAAGGGGGTTCATATGTAAACATATCTTGAAAAATTGCATGTGCCTAATGAAGAATCCTGTCAACATGTTTCAGATTCTGTGAAAAAAGTTATTGATTATGAATCAGAGCTGGAACAACAACAAGGAAAAGAGACTGCAACTGCTGACGATCGAGATTTTTTTTCAAAGGAGAAGGGAGGTTTTTTATTTGCAAGAAGAGAGGAATTTATAGAGGAGCAACTTGGTCTTCTAAAGCAACCAAGATTCTATCACATGATTCATGAGCCTATGGCTATATACATGGAATCATATGTTTCATATTTTGAGGGTTTCCAAGAGCATACCACAAAGCCTTTTCCTTTATACATTGAGGAAAAACATTGTGTGGAAATATGCCATTCTGTGCCTACAGAAGACAAAGAGAAAAGCTTTCCCATGTTTCCTGTTTATGATGATTATGATTCTGATCCTTGGGAGAGCAATGCAGAAGAAGAGGGAGAACCAAATGTGCAGTTCATATCCTTCCTAGAGCCTGCAAATGCACAACCATCACCTGAGATCAGTTGGCCTGCATCAGCCGTCCACTCACTTGTGCTTGCTAGAGACATTCAACCATGTGTGAGCAACTGTAAGACAGAGCATGTTTTCTGTCACCAACCTAGTGGATTTTGTCATTTTCTCTATGAACCTATAAGGGAGTACATGGAGTTGCATCCCTTCATGTTTGGGAGCCACTCAACTTTATCCCAACTTCAGCACTGGGAGGAGAGATGAAAAGCATAATCATTTTGCTGTCACAGTTGCATTGTTTTTATTTGATCAGTGATAGAGTAAAAAAGTTTGCAACTAGGGAGTTGCTTGAATGGCTATGGTGGAAGTTTGCTTTCACCTAGCACTTTGTAAAAATCAATTAGTCTAGGAATGTACATTAATAATATCCTCCTGGAGGCCATTTATTTTTATTTTATTTTTAGGATAGTGTGCTTTTTGGCCTTTAATCCTCAACATGATGTTTTTTGAGCATGACTCCATAGCCCAATGCATAAGGCGACTAGAACTACTTGTTCTTGGAAGCTCCCAGGGAACATGCCATCCCTTGTGGAGCCAAACATTATCACATATAGTTATTAAGGGCAACAGGTTGTCCAAGTTCGTGGCTTGGACAAGAAACGTCAAAGTGAAAGGTTCAGAACAATCCAGTTTGGGAGCGAAATGCAGGCAACAGGCGAGACTAGCTTTAGCTGTGGACATTACTGAGAATATCAGATCAACGGTTCGTGGGAATCAGGGGCTCAAAATATTGTTAAAGTTGTTCGTTAAAGGTCTGAACTCATGAAACCCAAAATCACTAGGATCCTTCTGATTTAGAGGGATGCGTGGCACTAGATCCGAGAAGTCATGATTGCATGAATCATAGGTTTTAGCATGGATCACGATGCAATTTTGTGAAATGCAAAATCACTAAGAACCCAGTAATTGGGCCCATGATCATAGCCCGTGGTCATATGGAAAGCAAGGCCATAAAGAAGGGTAAGTGCCTATTGAGAAGCTGTTGAATGGGGTTTTTGGGAAGCAATCATGGTCGTAAAATTCAAAGCGAGTCCGACCGTTGATCTGAATAAGGAAATTTCGCAATTTTGGGCATCGAGATATTTGGAATCAAGTGGAGTGGAGACTCCCAAAAGATGAAATCCCGAAGCGCCTTTGGATATGAGCCCCAGTCATGGCCCGAGGTCGCATGCAATATGGAGAGGAGCTACGCCACAGGTCGGAATCACCCGTATGGGTCACAAAAGAAGATATGCATGTGCTCGAGGCACCGGGATTGACTCGAAGAAGTCATGGGCATTGCTTGGAACATTTATGGGCATTATACCTTGTCCCTATGTTGATGAAGATAGGTAATGGAAATGGGGGAGGTGGTTGAAACCTCATCTCAACCCATAAATGGAAAATAGGCCTAAGATGACCGCGAGTGTAGATTGGCAATCTGAAGTTTCCTTCTTGACGGATTTTCCTGCAAAACACATAACTGAGGCAAGCTCGTGTTTGACATGAGAAGGCATGCACAGTGTGACAGAGAAGGCATCGAATGAAGAATTTAAATGTAGAGGTCCAATCACACTCCCGATGGTTGCAACATTTCTGAGTATATATAGGCAATTTTAGTATTTTGTTAAGGTCTAATGGTTGAGCTAGGCTCCCTGGTATTGTAGTTCTTTTTTATGAAGAACATTGGTTCTTTTGTTATGTATTTGTTTTTGAGACATCTTGGTTAATCTAATTCATCTTTCTTGCTCCATCTTATTTGCCTTTGATACTGAGAGAGTTCATGATTGACTGATTCACATGGATTGTTATGACTATATTATGATGAATGTTTGATTATAGTGCTGTTATAATTTCTTTCAGTTTCTTTGAGATTTGAATTCAAGAGGATCTTGTGTTTAAGTTTTTCCTCCTTAGGCTGATGGGAGACCTGATGTCCACAACAAACCTTTACACTCTCCTCACCAAAGTCTTCCCTCTATTCACCCTTACTCCAACTTACTGAATTAAGTTGATTCCAGACCTCAATTGCTTATGCATGCTAGTCCACATTTCTGAGTTAGAACATTATTATCATTCAGTCCTCTCCATTTGATCACCTAAAACTCATTTAAATTTACTGTATAAATTGATGGGTATTGGGCTTACCTTCTATGCAATCTAAGGGTGACTTATAGTGCTAACATTTCTGGCGCTGTTGCCGAGGAATGAAATGAAGACTTTTTGTTGGGATTGAACGACAAAGAGCTTCTGATTTTGAATGTGCATCAGAAATCAAAACCATTGAAGATTGCAACTGGCACTTGGAGACTCCACAATTGAAAACTCCATTGGGGAGGATCCTTTTGACAGAAAGATGACCATACCGAAGGGGAAGACCATGTATCAGTTTATGAGCTTTATTCATGAAATCCTGTTCTTGTTTATCAACTCATTTCTCTCTTTCCCTTCACATATAAAGAGGATTATCCTCTGTTTTTTCTATTAAGATGATAATAGGCCTTCCTTTATTTATCCATCCTTGGAAGAAGAAAGCATGCCCTCTTCTTGTGTTGTAGATACCAATCTCATGTCTTCACCTCTGCCTATTCATAAAAGTGAGATCTGTATTGCATCTCCTATTGAAATTGATCACACTTATAGCCTTGAGGAGGTTGAAAATAATTCACAACCTTCTCAAATCTCGTTACCCTCCATTATTCCTGCTGAGCCTTGCCATCAACTCGTTAATCCTCATGACCGACCCACTTCTTTTCAAATTAAAATTAGAGATAAGTTGTTTAAAACTTTAAGGCTTCCACATGACCTTCATCCTTATCCTCATTATTCCTTTGAGTATCTTCCTCAATTTTCTGGAGAGGATATTATTACAGCTAAGAGGCATTTGGAGGCCTTTGAGAGCTTTGTTGATCAGTTTGATATTGTTCATGATGATGTTTCCATGAGATTGTTCTCACAATCCCTATGTGGAGATGTTGATGTGTGGTTTAGATGTCTAGAAGCCGGTTCTATTGGCTCCTGGACCGAGCTGTGCGACACATTTTTAAAGTGTTTGGGTGAGAACAAGTCCCTTGATCAATACTGGTTTGAGTTTAATGACTTGAGGAGAGGGGAAGAGGAAGCCTTGGATGTCTTCAACATGAGGTTTTACAATGTTTATCATAGTATGCCTATGGAGATCAGACCCATAGAGACTGCTGCGATGGTGTACTATGTCATGGATCAACATCCAAATCTGGTCCTTCTCCTGAGAGAGAGGAAATGTTCATCGTTAAGACACCTATTTGAAGATTTTGAAGAAGTCAAAGAGAACAACATGGCTAGCAAGGGGGTTCATATGCAAGCATATCTTGAAAAATTGCATGTGCCTAAGGAAGAAGACTGTCAACATCTTTCAGATTCTTATAAAAAGGATAGTGATTATGAATTAGAGCTAGAACAACAACAAGGAAAATAGACTACAACTACTGATGATCGAGAGTTGTTTTCGAAGGAGAAGGGAGTTTTTTTATTTGCAAGCAGAGATGCATTTAGAGAGGAGCAACCTGGTCTTCTAAAGAAGCCAAGATTCTATCACATGATTCATGAGCCTATGGATATATTCATGGAATCACATGTTTAAGATTTTGAGGGTTTCTAAGAGTATACCACAAAGCCTTTTCCTTTATACATTGAGGAAAAACATTGTGTGGAAATCCACCATTTTGTGCCTACAAAAGACAAAGAGAAAAGCTTTCCCATGTTTCTTGTTTATGATGATTATGATTCTGATCCTTGGGAAAGTCATGAAGAAGAAGAGGGAGAATCAAGTGTGCAGTCATATCCTGCCCAGAGCCTGCAAATGAATAACCATCATCTGGGATCAGTCAACCTGAATTATCCATTCCCTCACTCATTCTTGCCAGAGAAATTCAACCATGTGTGAGGAGCTGTAAGACAAACCATGTTTTTTGTCACCAACCCATTGGATTTTGTCATTATCTCTATGAACCAGTAAGGGAGTGCATGGAGTTGCATTCCCTTCATGTCTTGGAGCCGCTCAACTTTATCTTGACTTCAACGCTAGGAGGAGAGTTGAAAAGCGTAATCATTTTGCTGTCATAGTTGCATTATTTTTATTTGATAAGTGACAGATTAAACAAGTTTACAGCTAGGGAGTTGCTTCAATGTCTATGGTGGAAGTTTTATTTCACCTAGTGCTTTGTAAAAATCAATTAGTCTAGGAATGTACACAAATAATCTCCTCCTGGAGCCCATGTATTTTTATTTTATTTTTAGGATAGTGTGCTTGTCGGCCTTTAATCCTCAACAAGATGTTTTTTGAGCATGAATCCATAGCCCAATGCATAAGGCATCTAGAATTGCTTGTTCTTGGCAGCTCGCAGGGAGCATGCCATCCCCTGTGGAGCCAAATGTTATTACATATAGTTGTCAAGGGAAACATGTTGTCCAAGTTTGCGGTCTGGACAAGAAACATCAAAGAAAATCATTCAGAACAGTCCATTAAGGGTTCGAAATGCAAGCAACAGGCGATATTAGCTTCAATGACAAACATTCCTAAGAATATCAGTTTAGCGGTTCACAGGAATCTGGGGTTTGAAATATTGTTAAAGTTGTTTGTGAAAGGTTTGAACTCCCAAAACCCAAAATCAACAGGATCCATCTTCTTTAGAGGGACGCATGGCACCAGATATGAGAAGTCACGATTGCATGAATTAGAGGTTTTAGCATGGAGCACGATGCAATTTTGCGAAGTGTGAAATCCCTAAGTGCCCAGGAATTGGGCCCATTATCATAGCCCATGGTTATATAGAAAGAGAGGCCATAAATAAGGGTAAGTGCCTATTGAGTGACTGTCGAATGGAGTTTTTGAGAAGCAATCATTGCCATCAAATTCAAAGTGATTTCGACCGTTGATCTGAATAAGGCCATTTCACAATTTCGAGCATCGAGATATTTGGAATCAAGTGGAGTGGAGAATCCTGAAAGAAAAAATCCCGAAGAGCCTTTGGATATGAGCCCCGGGTCATGGCCCGAGGTTGCATGAAAGATGGAGAGGAGCTGTGCCAAAGGCCAAAAGATCCCGTATGGGTCACAAAAGAAGATCTGGATGGATTCTAGGTGTCGGGATTGACTCAAAGAAGTCATGGGCACCACCTGGAACATTCATGGGTGTAATGATGCCCCCGACCAACCTGAGGTTAGGGTATGCCACTCCAGAGCAACCACTTATGCTTTGACGCCAGTCGGTAACATTCCCAACCATAAGGCTGGGCCATGCTACTCTAGGGAACACTTTCATTCCTATACTGTGGAACATACAATAGCATAACCAATAGTCAACTAAGTAATGCCACCTAAATTTACTCTTTAGATTGCATGCAACTAAAACATATACATACAACATGCTTGTGGAATGTTTACATCTAAACATAAACCAAAAATTACTTTCTGTAACATACAACTTTTATATTAAAATAACAGTAACTACCGATATGCATCATTTACAGGAAATTACCCATAAGCACACAAGCAATCATAGTCACATATATGATACAATCGTAACATAGGCATGTAAATAACAAAACAACATATCAATATATCATACAATTGGTACTTATCTTAGAAAGACTGTCACCAACTTCTTACAGACCATCCATGAACCTCCCAGCCATAGACTACACTATTCATCACTCTCAACAATGAGTCACCCCCGATATGGGATTGAACTCCACCTAGGGTAAAGGGATTCCTATGCAGGCTAAGGCTCATGGACAACAGGAAAGACTCTGTCTCAGGTGCTCACTCAACTAACAACCTACAACCCCTCATTCCCCACATGCCTATCCCACCCAAGGAAGTGTGCCCCTTCTTTGCTAAACAGTCCCTGGGATGCCCCACTTGCCTTCCAGGGCTTCAACAACAGGCCGGACCAGAAGTCTCAGAGCACTGTAGTTGCAGTTTAACACCTATGGAAATCAATTCCCCAAAAATTCTCTCACTCAAATAATTTCTCACGGGACTGACAACCCACTTCTTCAATCACGCTCCAAGCTAACCCGGTACACCAACCAAAAAGGGTGGGGAAACAGGCTTCAAAAAGGTGAAATGGTTGTCTCAAGGATAACAAAATGTATGAGTGAAATGGTCATGGAGTCATTGACTGGATAACTGAGTGTGTTTCAGAATCACTGTGAACTCTTTGTGAAAAGTGATGGTCAACTTGATGGTCCTCCCCCCATTCGTAAGGTATTTGTGAGAAAAATCCCCCTTCCTGAGCTAAGTTTCCCCACGATATGAATGCATGTCCCCAAATTGAAACTTGTCATATCGGAAGTTACTTTTGTCCATTTGTCCCCAACTTTAGCTCTTAGGATAAAATAATTATCCATACTTTATGTTTCAGGAAATATTAATATAATATTCTCCTGACTTTTGGCCCTCCCTTTCCCCACTGGTGAAGTTTTGTACCCCATCTCTTTTATCATGGTCGGTATGTGTGCAATGATGTATTTTATATTAATCATGAGTCATGTACAAATTAGGGACATTGGCCCTTGACATCTAGGCGTTCTGGCCTAATACCAAAACATAAGCATTCTGGCTTATAATACTAGCTCACCAGCCTATAATGCATATCAAATACATAAAGGTTTGCTGACTTTAGTATTGCATGCACTTTAGTTACTGTGCACGGTATACACTGTCCTCAATGTTGTGCACACCTTAGTTACTGCACACAATATCCGTTGTCCTCAAGGTTGCGCACACTTTAGTTACTACGTGCAGTATCTTACAAAGTGCATATTACATCATTTTACTGTGCAGTTCATGAACGCACCATGCCACATGATGTGCATTATCAAATGAGGTCAAAATAACTCATCAGCTTAAGTATATTTATATTACATTTACAATTGAGTTCGGTTGATGGATATTACAATCCCCTCCCCTTATTTATGCAATGTTCTCAGTGCATCATACACCCATATATATCATATTTTTCAAAAGTCTTCAAAAATATGCGGGTATTTTGTCCGCATTGCATCTTCATGCTCCCAAGTAGAATCCTCAGGGCCGTACCAGATCCATTGAACCTTTACAAGCCCTATGGATCGGTTCTGGAGCTGTTTGACTTTTCGGTCCAAAACGCGCACCAGATGCACTTGACAAGCTCCTTCTTGCTCCACCTGAATCACATTCCAATCAATAACATGATTAGCATCGGGTATATATTTCTTTAGAAATGATACATGGAAGACATTATGAACAAACATATATGCAGGTAATGCAATCATATAAGAATCTGGACCAATCCTCTCTAGGATTTCAAATGGTCCACAAAATCTGGCTGCTAACTTGGTGCATCTTCCCAGCTTCAGGGAACTCGTGTTAGATTTCACTTTCAGGAAAACATGATCACCCACTTTGAATTATCTATGGATTATGTTTTTATCATCATAACTTTTCTGTCTGTCTTGGGAAGCTTTCAAATTTTTCTTAATTTTTAACATTTGGTCCTCCATCTCCTTGAGCAACTCTAGCCTGACTACTGTTTTATCAGCTGGGTTATCCCAGCTTACTGGAGTGTTGCACCTTCTTCCATAAAGTGATTCAAATGGAATCATCTTCACTAATGCCTGATACCCTTTATTGTAAGCGAATTATACCAAGTGTAGGTAGTCTTCCCATTTCGATGGTTTGTCCATCACATACATTCTCAACATATCTTCTACCACACTGTTCACTCTTTCTATCTATCCATCAGACCCGAGATGATAAGCTGTACTAAAGTTTAGATTCGTTCTAAATCCTTTGTACAATCCTTTCCAGAAATTCGAGGTGAATTTTGGGTCTCTGTCAGATATAATCATTTTAGGAATTCCGTGCAATCATGCCACTTCCTTCATGAAAATATCAACGACATCTGCTACCTTGTGAGTAGTTTTTAGTGGAATTTTATGGAAAGATTTTGTAAGCTTGTCCACCACCACCATAATCGAATCATGCATATTTTCTATTCTAGGAAATCCCATAATAAAATCCATTGTCACCACTTCCCACTTCCATTCAGGAATGGGCAAAGGTTGCAGCAATCCTGTTGGGTGCCTATGTTCTGCTTTAACTTTTCGACATTCCATACATCTTGCAATGTATCCTGCTATCTTTCTCTTCATACCTGGCCAAAAGTATTGGCTCTTGACCGCTGCTACGGTTTTCTGATATCCAGGATGCCCTGCATACGGAACATTATGCATCTCATGCAAAATTATACATTTCAAGTCCTGGACATTTGGTACGAAAATTCTATTCTTGTGCAGCAGTATTCCATCTACTCCCAACTTATAAATATCCACCTTCCGAAGTATCTTACCCTGTTGTAGAATTGCTACCAATTCTCTATACTGCAGATCTGTATTTGCAGCCTCCAAAATTTTGCTTTTAACATCAGTCTGATACATGCTGATGGTTGTAGCATGTAGTTCATGCACCCTCCTGCTGAGTGCATCGACCACTTTATTTTCTTTCCCTTTGATATGCTTTATATCAAAGTTATATTCTCTTAGAAATTCTAACCATCTTCTTTGCCTAGCATTTAGATTTGGATGATCAAATAAATATTGCAGGCCATTGTGGTCTATTCTTAGCTCAAACCTCTTTCCCATGAGGTAGTGTCTCCATTTCCTTAGGGCATGTACTATGGATTCCAACTCCAAATCATGAGTGGCATATTTTCTTTCATGCTCTTTCAACTTCCTTGATTCATAACATATCACAAATCCATTTTGAATAAGGACTCCACCCAATCCTTCATTACATGCATCTGTGCATACAATGAAATCTTCATTTGGATATGCAATCCTTAGTATTGGAGCACTTGTCAATAATTGTTTCAGATGTTGGAAACTCCTTTCATAGTCCGACGTCCACTGAAACTTCATACCCTTTCTTTGAAAGGAAGTGATTGGGTGTGCTATCTTTGAGAGTCCTCCAATGAATTTCCTATAGTAACCTGCAAGTCCCATGAAAGATCTAACCTCTGTCACATTCTTTGGTGTTGACCATTCTCTAATGGCTTCTACCTTCTCAGGGTCCATTGCTATCCCATCTTTTGAGATGATATGCCCCAAATAATGAATTTGTTTTTTATAAAATGAGCACTTTTGCGATTTGGCATACAAGTTATGCTACCTTAATACTTGCAACACCATCCTCAAATGATGTTCATGATCTTCCTCTAACTTGGAATATATAAGAAGGTCATCCAAAAAGACAATGACAAACTTGTCCAAATACTCTCGGAAAACACCATTCATTAAGCACATGAAAACAACTGGTGCATTTGACAACCCAAATCATACCACTGTGAACTCATAATGACCATACCTTGTCCTGAAGGCGGTCTTGATAATATATTATTCTTTAATTCTTACCTGATGGTATCCTGATCTGAGATCTATCTTTGAAAATATCCTTGCATCCTTCAATTGATCAAAGAGGTCATCAATCCTTGGTAGAGGATACTTGTTCTTAACAGTCACTCTATTCAACTGTCTGAAGTCAATGCACAATATTAATGTTCCATCTTTATTTTTCACAAACAATACTGGGGCACCCCAAGGTGATACACTTGGGCATATATACCCCTTTTTCAGCAGTTCTTTAAGCTGCATTTGCAACTCCTTCAATTCTGGTATACTCATTCTGTAAGGAGTCTTTGATACTGGCGCTGCTCCAAGCATCAAATCTATAGAGAAATCAATGTAACTCCTTGGGGGTAGTCTTGGTACTTCCTGAATACATATTCAAACTCTTTCAGGACTGCATAATCCTCCAAATTTGGCACCTTGCCTTTAGGTGTCTCCTCCATATGAGCTGCAAAAATTTGACATTCTTTTCTATAACATTTCTACAACTAAAATGCTGAAATTTCTCTGACAGTTACTGCCCTGGGAATTCCCTGCACTCTCCTTTGGTTCCCTTCTTCATCCAAGAAAGTGAATGCTTTGTTATGAAAATCCAATAGAGCATGATGTGGGTCCAACCAATCCATCCCAATTAAATAGTCATAGGAACCTAAAGGTAAGATGTTCAAATCTGCCCTGGTATTCAGTCCATTCATGTCTATGAGGCAGGACTTAACCATGTCATTAACTTTTCTTTTGGCTCCTATAGCTAGTTGCACCAACCAGGATTTCCCATGCTTGCTTCTTGGAAATTGAAAACTTTCCACCATCTTAGGGTCTATATAACTATGGCTAGCCCCTGAATCAATTAAAATAGAAAGGGTTTGGTTGTTGATCATACCTTCCACTTCAATCATGTGGGACTAATACTCTTCTTGCTTGTTGTCCAGGGCTGCATAAATCCTTGGCACATTTCTGCCCATTTCCTATACTGTCTCAACTCATTGTACATTGTGAACAACCCTACATTTTTCGCCTCTGTGAGGACAATCTATGAACCTATGGTCTCCTTTACAACCCCAACATCTCATAGGTGGTTGTCTTGGCCCTTGAATTCCCGTGTCAATCACTTTGGTTTCCTTATGCGTTTGCTGCCACTATGGATTATTTATGAAGAATGGTGGCTTATCTCCCTTCTTCCTTTGATCCATATTTAATTTCTTATTGTCTTCCCAAGCCTTTTGGAAATCTGGCCTTGCTTTCAACTGGTCATATAATCATTTAGCTCTCCTTATGGTATCTTCTAATGTCTTGGGATCATCATATTGTATTTTGTCACTGATGAACGATGGAAATCCACTTAAATACCATTGAATCTTGACTGTCTCATCCTTAAAGAAAGAGACATACTTTAGTAGTTCCATAAACCTTCTCTCATATTCATCTATGGTCGTACTTCCAAGCTTGAGTTCAAATAACTCTTTCATTTTCTTGTCATAGTATCTCTTGGTCAAGTACTTCTTCTCAAAATACTTCTTGAATTCTCTCCAAGTGACACTTTTCTCTACAATGTGTTGTACCTACACAAGTTGATCCCACCACATCGAGGCCTTTCCTTTGAGTTGATAGATAGTGATTCTACCTTCAGCATGAGAAGAATAATTATGCAATTGAAAATACTTCCTCATGCCTAGCAACCATGTTTCAACATCTTCATCCTTCTTGTGCTCACCATCAAATGTAGGAGGTTTGATTTTGTTCATTTCTCCTTGCAGCTCATCCACCCCAGATCTCTTATACCTTCTGATAGGGGATATACTTGATTTGTTGCTTTCTCTCTTATGGGAATGCCTATGGGGATGATGGTGATGTCTACTATCACTTTTTACTTATCCTTTCTCCTCTGAATATTTGTGACTCTCGGATCTACTTGAGTCACTCTCCTTAACCAATTTCTTCTCTATTCTATTCAAACCTTCCAATAGCTTCATGTTGAAGTCATCCTGCTACTCTTTGGCTTTCATAAGCCTTTCATTATCAACTTTATGGCTTTGGACATCCTTCTACAAATTCTTAATGGTCTCAACCATATTCATATCTTCATTCCTTTCTTCTCCATGTCCATTGGAGTTCGTTCCTTCCATGCCCAAATGGACATCCATCCATCTGCTCTTCTCTGGATGAATGTAATTCCCCTGTGCCTCTTCCATTCCTACAAACTCTACACTAGTATGACATGACCGAGTTGTTGTTAATTTTGCAAAATGTATAGCCATCGAACTAATCAGAATAACAATTCAACAATTCATGAGAATATGCACCATTTTGATTCATCATACACATCAGCATTATCACTCCCAGTTTCCTAGTGTTATCACCATGACAATTCTAGATAATACCCAAGTCTCGAGAACACTGACACACAATGACTTCCGATATACACTTGTGCAAGAAGGTGGTTTTTTTGAAACCACTTTCACCAAGATGCGGTATCACGTGTCTCAACATGTCAAATTCACCACTCATGGAGCGGGTGACGGCTAGTCAGATCACCCTGCTTCATTCGTTCGGTACTTCACAACCATGTGATGTCAGTTGAACGCCGCCATGTAACAAACTCAAACTCTAATCATTCAAAATGGATTGGCCGAGCATGGAAACCCAACAATCTTTGTATGTAATCTGTCTACGCTTCATAAATGGAGTTCTATAATTACCACTCCCCAAGTATGAAGATATCTGCGTATCCATAATCATAGTAATATTCAAGCCACTCAACTTCCTGTTCTCTGTAAAGACACATTTCGGTATCCCCAACCTGAGATACATGGAAAAAGATAAGTCGAGTGAGACTGGTTATTTGAGCAACATGCTAGGATTTCCTGTGAATAAGGAGGAAAGGGTCCTTGCACACATTCTAGCAACTAAGTTCCACACAGAGCCAGTTATAGAATTGCGATTGGAAGTCAGGCTGAATCCCACTATAAAGGATTTAGTCATCAACAGGCCAACCTCTAAGAAGAAAAGGAGTGTTGGCACAGGGTCATACCCATGGTTCACTCCAAGAGCACACCAACAAGCCCTAACTATTGGTCCTCTTGGCAACACCTGCGAAGCATATGTAGTCTCACCTGAAGTGGCTAAGAGGGGGGTTGCAGGACAAAGATGTCTACAACATGGGGAATATCAAGTGGAACTAATACAATAATAATGCAACATTCATATATCTCTTTATTAGTTATATCTACTCTGCACAACTATACATATTCTCTAACACAATGATGCAATTAATAGTATAACAATGACAGATATCCAGACAACAATCACACACACATAACACCAGATATACGTGGTTCACCCTCTCTCTAGGGATATGTCCACAAAACTGTGCTTATGATATATTAAGGCAAAGCTTACAGTTCTTATCTATGCTCTTAGTCAACAGATCTTCTCTCTTCTTCTTTCTGTCTCCCACCTTCCCGCGCACCCAACTACAAGACTTGATCTTCACACCTAGCTGAAGATCTTACAATACCAGAAGGCTCTCACTCTCAGCACTCCTCTCTCTCACAGTACAATACTCTCTTAACCAACAACAATCAATATCAATACCCAACACTAGTATCGACCC
>ML788927.1:777721-787738 GCA_009831015.1 Picea engelmannii | reverse complement strand
CTGCGAGGTAGTTGGTTGTCATAGTACAACTTCAGTCGACTCCCATTTACCAATCCTTCCTTCTAGTCTCCCTTCAATGTCTTTAGCTGTGCAAATCCTCCTTCTGTAACATAAGTGACCTCATATGGTTCGATCCAATGTGTTCTGAACTTCCCCGGGTGTTTGATAAACTTACTGTCATACATCAATACTAAATCACCTTGCTTAAGTTCCTTCTTCTTGATGTGCCTGTCATGATATGCCTTCTCACGTTCCTTCTGAACCTTTTGCTAGAATCTTATAATGAATCTGTCTTCCTTCAGTTCAAACAACTGTGAAAGCTTGCATTTATCCTTCAGATTGAAATCGATTTGACATTTCCTGCATTTATCCAACATTATCCTTATACATTCAATATGTTTCTTCAATAAGCTAAAAACAGTCCAGTCATCAAAGTATGCTTCTAAAAATTTATGCAAAAATTCTTTGAACGCTTCGACCACAACCCTAGAAAAGATGGCTGGTGCATTGTTCAATCCAAATGGCATTACTGTATATTGGTAGGATCCCCACTCTATGGAAAATGTAGTCTTATGACGGTCCTCCCTGACAATGCGGATATGACGGTATCTTGAAAATACATCTGTAAAATAATATACTTCCTAGCCTCCCACATTATCCAACACTTTGTCTGTGAATGGTGTAGGGAAGGGCTCATGTAGACAGGCATCATTCATCTTCCTGAGGTCCACACAGATCCTAATTTCTCCTATCTTCTTGTCTTGTACCACCATAGGGATGATCCACTCTGACTCTTCGACAGGTTCACTAATCCCTGCTTCCAGCATTCGGTCAAGATCAATCTTTAATTTTTCCTTATATTTTAGATTCAATCTGTAGGGTCTTTGCTTGACTGGCTTCACATATGGTTTCAAAGGTATTCTAATTTCTCCCATAGGTCCTTTGATATCCTTCATATCAGTGAACTTGGTTGGAAATAAGTCCTGATACTCGTGCAATAATTATGTAATTTTGTCAATGGTAGCAACATCCCAGTAATCTCTGACATTGGCAAGCTTCAGTGTCTCCTCTGTCCCAATATTAAATTTCTTTAGCTTGATTGGTTATCCAATGAATGGTAGTTCAACTCCTGGTCCTTCCACATTCCTGTGGCCTTCCTTCTCAACAATATTTACCTTCCTCGGGTCATAATCTTCGTCGGCATTAATGTGGTAACATTCTTGCACTTTCTGGAATGGCGCAGTCCATTCATCCTCTTCTTGCTCCAAAGGGAGGCCAAATGCCTCCTTAAATACGTTTTGTCTCACAATCTGTAATTCTTGGTCTATAGAAGGAAATTCTCTATCAAACAAAAGGGTGGTTACAAAATTATGGATCATACCTTCCCAATCTGAAGTGACGAGGCCCAGCTCCGCTTGAAGGTACCAGTTGATAGGGATCGTGTCCAGCGTGTTAATGAATCTATGTACCCATTGTTCTCAAGGAATGTCACTCCAAGCCTCTTCACAACTTCGTACATGGTCCTTTAGGAAGCTTTGACCTATGTACCTTGCTTTGCAGCTTCCTACTTGTGCTGAAAGCTGTGCTGTCATCAAGGTTCAACATTGTGTCTAGTCTGTGATGTTTCCTTTGTGCGTCCCCCGCCATCTTGATGGTGTAGCTTTCATGGCCTCATTCATAGACAATAGCCTCTACTGCACTGGTACAATTGCTTCAAAGTCCATCATGAAGGATTCTAAAGGATTCATACCATCAAAGGTAGGTAAGTTACTTGTTTTTGTACCAATCCAATGAATTTCTTTGGTCAGTCAAGCACATCTCCTTGTGGATACTTCATACATCTAGTTTTTACAGTTCTCCAACGCTTCTCTTGAATCTGATGAACTCATGCTGTCACTTCTCTAGCTTAGATTCCCATCGGTAGTAGGGTTGATATAATCCTGCTGTCTGGCTGTTAATTTATAGATGTTTTCCAACTCATATGCATAGTCTTCTTCTCTGATAGGATTTGTGTATCTAGGTCCCTCATCTAGATCTAAAGGTGCAGTGACCCTAAGGACATTTATTTCAAATGTCATACACCTCTTCTTTAGATCAACAATAGTATAATTGTCGAAGGCCCAATCAATTCCTAATAATTCGGGGTAAGGGCAACTGTCATCAACAATTTCAATTACTTCAAAATTTGCAAAGGTTCTAACTCCATCGATGTCCACAGGGACATGCTCTAATCGTCCAAATGGGCTGACAACTTGCTGATTAGCCATGCGAAGCCTGATAGGGGAGTATATCAGCTTGGGTTTTCCCATTAGTGCCCAGGTTTTCTTCGTCATGACATTGACCTCCGAACCTAAGTCGAGGACTACATAGTCTATATCATATTCTCCTATTTGAGCGTTCAGGTGTAATTCTTTATTTGTCTGTCTCCTTTTCCCAATTTGGTGCACTACCCTATTCAATAATGAGTCTATCTTTCCTAGCTCATACTTCTTGATTAAATCTTTTAATTCTTGTACATCACTTTTATCTTGAATCAACTTAACACAAGTGCACAAAAATTCCATGAGTTTTCTTACCTCTTTTTCTTCTGTTAGTGATGCAGACTGATCAAATGCCTGAGGCATGCCATACTCTTTGATTTCTGTTTGGATTCTGGATGAGGACCATTGATCTCCTTTGAACTCTTTTCTTTCCTCCTCAAATATTCTCCTTTCTTTCTTTACATCAAAAGATTGAGTCTTCTCCTCAGCTTTCCTGATTCCATGGTCATCTACATTCTTTCCCTGTGCTGCCCTATCTTCTCTTGTAGAAGCACCTCCTCGAGTAATGACAACGAATCTAGAGTCATTTCTGCGAGGTTCAACATATATCAGTTGTACTTGTGGGTTCTGCTGGGGTCCTCATCTTTCCTGAAGCTTAGCCAGTAGTGCAGGGCATTCCTCTATGACATGCTCGAAGGAGTTACAATAACTGTAGGTTGTGCAAGGATTCTGACAATACCTTGCTAAGTGTTCTGGCTATGTGCAGTTATAACAGATAATTTGTCCTCGACCTCGACCCATAACTCCTCCTCGTCCTCATCCTCTTTATCCACTATGAGGATTGAAACCTCCTCTACCTGGAGAATTATACTATGCATTATTTCCTTCTTGGTGTACTTCGCCTTGGATCTTGTATATGTCCCTCGACCTCTCATGCATGAGATTGTAAGCTCTACAATCTCGATCATCATTCCCCACTGATTTATAGAATGTGTAGTACAAGTTTGTGGGTGTCTGAACATACTTCTACATGTAATAGCACTCACCTGGGTGATGCCTATTTCTGCATACATCACACCAGGGTAGGTTAACTTGCTTCAAGGGGCTCGAGGCTCCTGAGGCAAAATTCTCATGGAATAAGGGACAATGTTCCTTATCATGACCTTTAGATCTACATCTTACACACCATATATCTTCTCTTTTGTCCTTTCCCTTATCTTTCTTCATATCCTCAACCTGCAGAGATAGACTAGTCAACTGGCTCAAGATCTGGCTCATGCCCGAGCTAGATTCTCCCATAGGTGTTGATTCAAGCTTCATGGAAATCTCCAAAGCTTTTGCCTGCAATGCAATCTTCTACTACATCAGAGGGACTCTGATGTGTGGTAACATCATAGCGATGAACCATTCTTTGTTCTATTCATCGGGGATCTGAAAAGTTAATCGGTCTATTAGGGTATTGAATCTCTGGTCGAATTCCCAAACAGGTTCTACTACCTTTTGTTTGATCTCTTTTAGCTTTGTAATACAATGTGATTCTGACTTAGGTTTTTTAAACTCTGAAACCAACGCATTCTTGATCTCATTCAGTGGCTTAGGTTGTGTCATTCCTTGGACAAGTTTCATGTACCAACTCAGTGTGCGGTCCCGTAGCGTAGTGCTCAACTGAGTTCTCTTGATGGCTTCGTCAGTGATACTTTTAATATTCCATACGACTTCACACAGAAACCAATGCTGATATGGATCTTTAGATCCATCTCCTCTGAAGATAGGGAGCCTAATTTCATCTGCCATAGAGCTACCTAGAATTCTTGTCTGAGTAGATGCTAAGCTACCAATAACAATGCTCTGAGGACTCTGGTGGTTCTGACTATTCTGTCTACTAAGTGCTATTGAAACAACAGGGGGGTTAATTTACTTACTTCAGTAACTTTTGTAGTTCCTGAGGTTTCTGGCTCACTTTGGCGAATTTCTTTAGCTTCCCCTTCTTCTATTCTAGTGGGCTCTGAATGTTCTTCGTCGGTTAGATATAATTCTTCTCCACTGTAGAAGAATTAGCTTTTGCTATCCAAGATCTTGAACATTAGCTTTTCAGGTCAGACCAATCTACTGTATTTTCAAGACGTTCTTTTCATGCAACACCATCTTGATTCTCAGCTTCAGAAAGTGCAAAAATTTTCCTCTAGGTCCTTTGAAAAATTGTCTCTCGGCTTGGCTATACGATTCCATTCTGTCAACAACAAACTCAGTGATATACCCTCCAATGGTACTATTGAACCAGTGATCTATAGCCCTTGATACAGTGTTTTCGACTCTCTTAACCTTCTTAATCAACTCTGATGTCCAGACCACAGGAGGTCTAGATATGATCTCAAATTGGGTATCGGCTAACCTAGCTAACCATTCAAACAACTCATGGTGGATCCCCCCAAAGAAGATCTCGTGAATGTCGGTGAAAATGTATCTTTGTAGCCAATATTCAATACTCAGTTTAGGGTTCTTGTTTTGGGCTTCTGCGAAGTCCTTCTCTTGATCCTCTATCCACTTCTGAATCTCTGTCTTCGATGGGAACCACCTTGGCATTCCTTTACATAGAGTCGTATCCTGGAAACAGAACCATTTGTTGGCACAGGGGCAGATCCAGGGTTCACTCCAAGAGCGCACCAACAAGCCCTAACTATTGGATTTTTCGGCAACACCTGCGAAGCAGATGAATTCTCATTGGAAGTAGCTAAGAGGGGGGTTGAAGGACAAAGATGTCTACAACATGGGGAATATCAAGTGGAACTAATACAATAATAATGCAACATTCATATATCTCTTTATTAGTTATATCTACTCTGCACAACCATACATCTTCTCTAACACAATAATGCAATTAACAGTATAACAATGACAGAGATCCAAGCAACAATCACACACACATAACACCAGATATATGTGGTTCACCCTATCTCTAGGGATACATCCACAGAACTATGATTATCATATATTAAGGTAAAGCTTACAGTTCTGATCTGCGCTCTTAGTCACTAGATCTTCTCTCTTCTTCTTTCTATCTCCCACCTTCCTGCGCACCCAACTGTAGGACTTGATCTTTGTACCCAGCTGAGGATATTACAAAACTAGAAGGCTCTCACTCTCAACACTCCTCTCTCTCACAGTACAATACTCTCTTAACCAACAACTATCAATATCAATACCCAACACTAGTACCGAACTGAAATAGGTCCTTTCGACCTCTATTTATATGTTACAATCCCTCATCAACAGCCTCAGGTCGAAACGTAGGTGTCAAAACCCTAATTACCAAACCCTAGGTGTCTAAAATCCTAGGTCAACCTGACCCGATTTTTCTGAGCTTCGCCAACCTGTCTTTCCTTCTTCATCTCGCGGTGCTCCAAAGCATCCAATGATGGATTTTTCTGCTTGCTGAGTTGTCCATGATCCTTCTTCCTTTCATATCTATCATCCTTGATCTTCTTGTCCAACGACTTGCTTTCCCGTACTTCGCTCCATCCTTCCTTCTCTTTTGCTCACTTCGACTCAGTGACAGTTACTGTGTCTCCCATGAAGCTCACTTTTTACCTTTCCTTCCTTGTTCTTCTCTTCCTTCCATAACCAAGGGCCAACAAGGAGTAAGTGGCATAAGAAAGAGGGATCTACGGTTGAAGCGGCCAAAAGTGTTGGAGAAAATCAACTAGTCTGGTTAGAATCTTCTTTAAAGGTGGAGATCGCTAAGATGAAGTAAGTCTTCAACTAAGATAACCATGTCTCAATGAATTTTGTACAGCTAGTAGCAGAGGTAAAGAGTAAAAGAGATGATAGGCCTGTTCTTCAACGACCTTTTTTACAACAGGCTAACTGTTGTCATCACCCTTTTGTAATTTTGTGATTAATATGATTATATAAATACATAAATGAATTTTAGACTATTTTATTACAATTTCAATCTGGTGATGTTATGACTCTTGTTTTCTTTTATAATAAGTTTTTCTTGTAATCTTATATTTTATTTTCATCTGTTTAAATCGAAAGAAATTAAAATTCAGAATTCTTTTTAATTAATGCTTCAATGCGGTTATGTGTTTCTTTTTCTTTTATTATTATGCAATTTAAACTCAGACTCTTCGCCTTCCAAATGAATTCACGTGCATTAACTTGACCTGTTCATTTATATTATCGTGCATAGCAATATTACAAGGTAAAACACTTCTCCGTGCACCTAAATCTACTGTGCATTTATTCTTCGTCGTACCGACTACTTATGCACACTACTCTGGCGTTGTGCGCCAATATCCACTGCGCACAGTTTCGATACTACACACTGATATTCCACATGAATTTTCGTCCTATGCATGCACCATGTCAAGTTTAACATATTCCTTAGTGCTCAAGTATCTGCACACACTACTGAATACACCGTCGCGAAACAACTTATACTCATACTTATGTGCATGCAAAACTCCTCTGCATTAAGCAATACTTGCGCACCCCATGTGCACCTTACTATGTGTGTGCTTACCGTGCAAGGATAATTTCATCGAGTTCATCTACATATAATAATCTTTTGTGAGGCACCACAATTTACTATGCACACTGGCACGCCAACGTTTTCCTACGCAGTGCCAAATTTACCACGCGCGCCAGTACGCCAAACTTTTCCAAGGACACTCTATGAATCTAATTATGGTCACTTCAAAGTTACTTTTCTATGAATATTCACTTCAATTTCACCCCTCTGGCCCATCCAATATCAGTGTTGAACTAAGGCTATGATACCATACTGTAACGATCCTCCCGATCAACCTGAGGCCGAGGTACGCCACTCCAGAGCAACCACTCATGCTCTGACGCTAGTCAATAACATTCCCAACCATCAGGCTGGGAAATGCTACTCTAGGGAACACTTTCATTCCCATACTGCAGAACATACAGTAGCATACCCAGTATTCAACTAAGTAATTCCACCTGGGGAGCGCTATAATGCTCTTATGGCCCTTTTAAGGGAGCACTGCCTATTCTGGGCAGTAGTTGGTTTGTTGAGATGATTTTGGAGAAGATCCCTTCAATCCCTGAATGCAGTTGGATTCGAATCCCTATTCAATCCATGATCTAAGGGATGATCCCTAACTGAAGGAGGAAAATCCTCAACTTCCCAAAGGATATGTCAAGTGGTTAAAGACTCTCCAAGGCTATATAAGCAAGCTTTCTCATGGTGAAAGAAGAGGGAAATGGAGAATTACACCAAACTTATGATCTCATAAGTGGTACTAGAACATAGATGATTTGGAAGAAAGAGACCTATGATCTCATAGGGAAAAATTGGTGAATCTATCATCAATCTGATCGTGGATCTTTTGAGCAAGGGTTAGACAAGGAGGACTTGACGGAATTGTCGCATTCCATCTACAGCTGTAAGTAATGTTTTGTCCTCATTAATATGATTTGCTTGGCCTATTTCTTTCTAATTCGTGTTCAATATCACATGAATTTGTCTCTTTAGTAGATAGATCTATTTCAGACTAATCTTTATAGAGTAGGAAGTGGTCGTACTTTGTTTGTTTACAGGGCTTATCGAGGAGCTCAAGATTGGAGTTCAACTCGGAGCGTGCAGGGACAAACACCGGTAAAAGGTACGTCTTTCCTCCTTCCTCTTCATGCATTAGTTTGTGTAGGCCTAAAAGGAAGTCAGTGACCATGATAAGAACTTTCTGTCTTAGAGTTAAGAGTCTATCTCTTTGAGGAGATCTACCTGTCCGCAGGGAGATTTTCCTTGAACAGAAACTGGCGACTCCACTGGGGACGAATCAAAACTTCTAGTTTTGGTTTTCCTCATAGACCTTTTCTTACCCTTTTGGTTGTTTTCAGACCTTGTTCACCCCATGTGTTTGATTTCACATGTTGATTGACTCCTTACCCCATCACGCTCATCTTGACTGTCAAAATTTGATTGAAATTTTGGGTTTTTGGACATTTTTATGAGTTTTTTAAGCCTGGTGCCCCTGTGCCCATGTTAGAAGAGCGCCAACACTCCCTAAAGGTGTTGGAAAGAGTGTTATAATGCCCTAGTGTCCCTTACACCAGAGCGCCAACCCCTTTTTGCAAAAATCCTTTAAAAAATTGCATTTTTTGATGTCCAGACCCTGTTTTTTCACTTGCTGAACTGATTTGGGATTCAATGCTTCTTATTTTGACCTTTGACATGCTTCCTCCTGAGAATTAAACACCTTGTTGTTCATATTTTATGCCCTTCTTCCTTATTTTTGAGTTTTTTCTATTGAGAGCTTGAAATCAATCCCCTGCTTTCTTCTCTCCTATCCGACTAAGCGAAAACTCTAGTGAAGGACATTAGAAGTCTGTGACTCTTCTCATTTGGTTCTTTGAGGTCATCTGATCCAATTTATTTCTCCTTCCTTTTGCATTTTTGATTTTCTTTCTCTTGTTTGATTGAAAAAGGGTGTGTTGTTTGTGTGAAATTTGTGTTTTCTTGTCTGAATCTCCTTGATCTGAAAGGGTAGTTGGCAGGACAAGTTTTTCATTCAATTGATCATCATTCGCATGCAAACGAAAAAAGTACATATTCATGATTAGTTTGCATTTCTGAAATCTTGTAGCATCATATTGGATCTGATTGAGAACAAAAGTGATTGAAGGCAGTCCTTATCAAGTGTTTGATAGTGAAAATGACTCTTTCTCTTTCCCTTAAATAGGCATTCATTGAAAAGAAATGATTGCTTATCATATTTTATGCATCTTTTTGAGAATTGAGTCATCATTCCATCAGTTTCACTTTCGTACACCCTCTAAGTAAACAACAACCATTAAAATCAACACTTAACTAAAATTTATCAGAACTTTTACATCTTTGTTAGCAAACCTACATTAGTTTAAGGTGTAGGGCTTTGGAATAGGTTGAAAGGATAACTTTCCAAAGCTATCAAACAAACTTAGTATCTTGCGGTAGGGAGAGTCAAATCCAATTTTCGTATTGGCTTGCTGGGATCCCCCTCTCACACAGGGGTTACGCACGAGGTCGCATTCGGGTGAGTTATGGAGATTATCCCTCCGTGGTTCAACTGTTTGTAGTGGTCGGATCATATATTGGGGGTCACTGGAAGGTATACCCATGATTATGTGTGGGAGCCTTTCAAGTTGATTTCAGACTTGTTATCCTACCCATACATTCCGACTGGACTATCGACTGTACCCACCCAGGGGCTGAATATGAGTTGGTGACCTTAGTAGCCAAAATCTTTAGGGTCTCACACAAGGTGATGGTGAAGGGAAGTCTCACTGTACCTGGAACAAACATTGGTCAAACTCACTCGGTCTCCTTGGAGGGTAAATCCACAATTACTATGTGGAAGCTTGCACCAAGGCGTAAGTCCGTTAAGTAGGTTGCCAACGTAAATGATCCACCCGCTCTATCCCCTCCCCTTCCTATTTTGATCTTGCGACGTTGGATTTCATAACCAACTAGTGGTTTCATCGTAGGAAGGTTTGTTTGATTGATTGCTTCTTAGATTCGTAGTGTGTGTTGTTTGTTTTACTTAGTGGACCTTAGATTAAGTCAGTGTTAATGACATCGAATCTTGGGAGTACCAATGGAGGAACCCCTTCTCCTGGGGAACCTTATACCTTTCCTTCGTTTGGAAACTTTGGTCCTCCATATGTTTCCACACTGAGTTTTCCAGGACTCACTATCGGATTACCAGTTTGGTTGTTCCCCACTTCGGTGATCCTGAATCCTCCC
>ML788927.1:757570-769859 GCA_009831015.1 Picea engelmannii | reverse complement strand
TGCAAAGGTAAAATTTCTTTAGTATCCCTTCTAGATGACGTTTGACGAGTTTTTAATTCTCGAAAATAGGCATGTGTGTCTTTGAATAATGTCGACCAATAATAACCTGCATGTAAATTTTTGTGTTCGATAGTATCTCCACTGAAATGGCCATCTTCTGGTCCATCATGCAAGTCAAATTAAAATTTATCAATTTCATCTTTTTCTAAACATATAAGAAACATAGAATCACAGTTTTTTCTGAACAAGATTCCATTGATAAGTTGGTATTGATTGGATTATAACCTCAACGCATGTTTCTTCTTTGCATCTAAATGTAAAGGTGATGTATCATGAGTCAAATAATAAATTAGATTTGAATATTGTGAATTGGATAGATCAACGATAGAAAATACATGTTGCAAATCTTGTGATACCCGATCATTAGAAGAATTGTCAGACTACGAATCAATAATTTGAGTCACCAACTTACATAATTCTTGACCACAAACAATCTTTGCTGGTTTTATCTCAAGATCGTATTCTTGAAGTGTAGTAACCCAATGGGTTCTTTTTTCTCCAAGATATTTCTGTACCAACAAATTTCTTACTGCAAAATGAGGAACAATCACTTTGATATGATACTTGATTAGAAAAGGCCTAAAATGTTTGATAGATTTAAAAACTGCATAGGCTTGATTTTATACATTAGAATAATTTAGTTCACTGCCTTGCAATTCTGAACTGTTAAATGCTATTGGTACTTCTGTGTCTTGATCATTTTTGGGTATTAACATGGCTGCATAAGATTGATATGAAGCAAAAGTATATATGATAAATTATTTATTATAATCAGGAGAAAGCAAAGCAGAAGCTTGAATAATTTCCTGTTTAATATAATCAAAATATTGTCTTTCAATTGTATTCCATTTGAAAATATAATTCTTTTTAATGATGTTTTGCAAAGGTAAAACAATTTGTGCGAAATCAGGGAAAAATGCCCTATGAAATTGATTTGACCCATAAATGATTGCATAGATTTATTATTGTGAGGTAATGGAATTTTGACTATAAATTTGACTCTATATGGTTCAATTCTAATTCCATATTTAGACACAATGAATCCCAATATTTTTTCTTCTTGAAGAGCAAAAAATGATTTTTTAGGATTTAATTAGATTCCATACCTTAGACATCTTTCAAAAATATGTTTAAATGATGAATGCGATCTGAACGTTTCTTGGAAAATATAGTAATATCATCCAGATAAACAATGACACATTTATTAATTAATCCTCTAAAAGAAACATCCATTTCTCTTTGGAAGGTTGCACCAACATTTATTAATCCGAATGGAATTTTATGATAAATGTAAGTGCCCCATTTAGTTCTAAATGTTTTTTCGATTCTATCATTTGGGTGCACTAGGATTTGATTATCCTCGGAAAAACCATCGAGAAAGGACATCATTTTAGAGCCATAAAATGATTGAAGAATTTGTTACATAGTAGGCAAGGGAAAATATCTTTTTTTAGAAGCTCTATTAAGGGTCTTGAAATCAATACAAATTCTGATTTCACCATTCTTCTTCCTAACTGGAACAATATTGGATACCCATTTAGAATGCCTTACTGGAAAAATGATTTTAGCTTTTAATAACTTATTCAATTCAACCTTGATTTGTGATTCCATATTTAGATGATTTTCCCTAAGTTTTTGCTGTACTGGTTTTTCTTCGGGTAACATAAGAATCATATGTTTAATTATTGATGTATCAAAAGTATTTAAATCACTACATGACCATGCAAAAACATCCTTGTATTGTTTAATAAGATCTATGAAGGTGACCCTTTCAGAAGATGAACAACCTAATCCCAAGTTAACATTTCGAGGATTGTGTTCTGTGCCCAAATTAACGATCTCAACATTCGTAGTAGGGATATTAATTTTTCAATTCGTTGGTTTTTTGAATCTGTATTTTAGATCAAAGAAATATTCTAACTTAAGTACAGATCTGGTAATGATGTTTTCATATTTGATTTTGTCACCTTCAAGAGATTGATTCAATTGATGATCATGAGAGTCTTCATTGATTGTGTCATTATCATATGTTCCTTATGAAGTGAGGAAATTAATAATATCTTCATCATCATTAAAAACTTGCCAATTAGTGATATTGTCTAGTATTGAAGGTTTACAAATTAATTCTACTGAAATCTTCAAGAGGAATTATCTTTGAAGCAACACTTTCTAACAAATCAACACTAGCTTTTTGCAATCTTGATATGGGGGTGATATTAAATGTAGAAAAATTGCAAATCAAGTCTTGCACAAGTTGTTGGTAATTCTTTAGATGATTAGAAACACAATGGAATGCATTTATTAGCTGTTTAATCACAATTTTTGAATCGCCAAAAAGTAAGATATCATGTACATTCATGCTGACAGTTTTTTAAGACCTAGTACTAATGCTTCATATTCAAAGATTTTATTGGTACATCAAAATTCAAGTCTGCAAGTCAACATAGTTTTTTCTCCATTGGGGTCAATTAAAATGCAACCTGCACTAACTCCATCATTAGACTTTGAACGATCAAAATATAATTTCCAAAATGGATATTTATAGAATTATATACAAAATTTACACAATGAGAAAGATCAGTTTGAGAAAAATTTTCAATTTTTGAACCAAAGTTCTGCTGAAAAGGAGAAATTTCAGCAACAAAATTCCCAAAGAATGAATCAACTGAGTAATTTTCTATAGTGGAATTGACAAAAACATCAGGTTCATTTTCTCCATCTAGATTAGTCACATTAAATTTCAAATGTTTTTATCTGTCAATCTTGATATGATTAGGTTTACCATTATAAGGAATCCAAAGGTGTGACCAATCCGTGGAAAAATAACCATTAAGTTTTGCACACTAGTCTTAACTTAATATCAAACCATAGGCATAAGGAATATCAACAATTATAATATCTATGATTTGAAATACTTTAGGATTGGATGAAAGTCTGATCGGAACCTCTTTTAATTCTCCTAATACCTTTACTTTGTTTTTTCTAATTGTATAATCTATATAGATTATTTTTTTGTTCTGGCATTAATTTGAAGACAAACTGAATATCAAATAATATTCGATAATGCACCATAATCAACTAGAAAATTGTGTACATTTTTGTTAAAAATTTCAAAAGTAAGAAGGAATGGAAGAGTATGTGAATTGGATCTATCACCAATTAAGACTACATCGGTCTGTTTATTAAATGAAGAATTCTGAGCAAGTAATTTTCTTTTTTGTTTTCTAATGCGGTAGAAGGTAAATATGATTTATCAGTAGCACCTAAAACTTTTAACAATTTTTTTTTCCTGAGATTTTAGCTTGCTTAATTCATACAAAGAAATATTTTCTCTTGTCTTCTTCATATATTCTATGATATCATATTCAATTTTATCAGCAATGGTTAAAGTCTTAGAAACTGACTTGTCTTCATTTGATTCTTTGTTTGAAGTAGTAGTTGGTGGAGAAGATCCATAAGTTGAAGGTGAGTTTTTTTATTATGGTTTGGGCAACAAGAGATTCTTGAGCTTCTTCTTCGTAAAAAAATCCATTGATGTCCTAGAAAAGATTTGTATCTTCTATTTCATCTTCATTGACTTCTTCTTCATCTTCATTGACTTCTTCAGTTTCAAGAGTATAAATATGACTACCAGGTGGTGTTTGCATGTTCTTCTTGACAAATGGTCTAAAAGGTATATTATAAACTTCAACAAGTTTTCCTTTAACATCAACCATTTCATTTTCTATTGTTTTCATAACCTTCTGAAGACTATCCATATCGAAAGAATATTTATCCTTCTTTTCCTCCTTCATAATATCCTTTTTTATTTTTTGAGAAGACCTTGGTTCCTCAACTGAATATTTATTTGCAATGATAGACATTTCCTTTTCAACCTATAAAGCTTCCTGCATTGCTTCAACTAAAGTGTTCTTGGTTTCTCATTTAACAAACATAACAATAGATATTGATAGAGCAAAAGTATAAAATTGATATGAATGTCAACTCTAGGTTTGGATGTATCATGCATTTTATTAAGCAATTTAAGAAATCTTTGATTAAAATATTTATTTTTTTCTTTTGGACCCATTTTAATCTTAGAAAATTCAACCAACAGAGCAATTGAGTTTTTATCGTCACCAAACTTTTTAATAAACAAATCTTCAAAGGTATCCCAACTTGGAATATAATTAGTTTGTAGTGAAAAATACCAAGTGGAAGCTTCTCCCTCAAAAGTATATGGAAAAATTCTACATATAAAATTTTCTTCTTTAACATATATAAGATTAATGGCCAACACAAATTTATTAATATGATTTTCAAGAGCCTGTTTTGATTCAGGATTGAATTTAGGTAGCCATTTTTCAGGATTTTTTGGAAGATCATGTTGAGCTCTAGGAACGTTAATTGCTCCTAGTCTTCTACATGGCCTCCTTGGTTGTTTTCCTACCATAATGATAGGTTTATGAGGAGAAGGTTCTTCAGGGGGAGGATTAAGTAAAAGTATATCAAGAGGAGGAGTTGGAGGAATATTACCACCACCATCTACTGTAAGAGGTGTCTTTGGCTGTTGTGAAGGTAGTGGAAATTCAAGAGGTTCAACCCATAGTCTTTGGTTTTGAGCCCTGGTTAGAACACTAAAAAGAGAATTATAGGTTTTTGCAGATCCTTGTGAAGACTAACCGTGAATTATGAGAGTTTCTATCCATTGCCTAATTCTATGAACTTTGGGTGAATACAAAGGTTTCAAAGAAATTCCATATATGAGGTCAATGATAGATGTATTACTAGAAGAGATTTGAACATGAGTTTTATATTGAGAATACTGAGATGAAATTTCAACAACACTAGCTCGAGGAGGAACAACTTCAAAGTTTACAGCTATAGATATTGATGATGATTTGGAAGTTGCAGGAGATATTGAGGGTGAGGGTGATCTCTTAGGAAGGCTACCAATGTTTTGTGGTTTTTTGGCCACTCATTATTAGAAATCCCTCCTTCTAACTCTAAACATGTTGATGGCCAAATATGACCATGTTCAACATTGTGGATAATCACTTGGCCATGGTCCCAATTAAACCCTTTTTCGTTAGGTATAGTGACCTCGACTGACTTTGTGGGATCATTTACCCTTTCTTAAACTAACTTTCTATTTAATATAATCAAACAAATCTAAACTAAAACTAATACTAACTCAAAACTAACCTTTTCCTTCTGATGAAGAAAGATTAAAATTAACAGGAAAATAGACAATTCTGTTGGTTAACTGAAACTAGGGCTAAGTCAAGCCACACAAAAATTTACTCTAGTGTATGGAGATTTAAATGTCTTATCTAATCAAATGCAATGATTCAAATTAGAATGAGAAAAGAAAGACTAATAAGAAATCTCTAGTTGTATTAACAATACAAAGCTAATCTGCTACTAATTTAAATTACAACCCGAGATTTAATCATGCATGTGAAAATAGATAATCAATAATAAAATGAATATACATATCTAACATTTAATACTATAATAAATTTAGAAATAATGAAATGAACATTTGAATTAAATAGTTTAGTTCAAACATACATTCAAATCACCATTCACATACATACAAAATTCCAAGTTCTTATGAAACAAAATATATAAATAAAATTGATTAATAGTAATCAATTATATTTATTATCGTAACACAAGATATAAAGGAATAATGATTTCGATTTAAGAAAATGAATGAAAATACCCGTAGTAGTACCAAGAATTTTCACTCCAATGATAACACGAAACCAAGATGATTCAACTATAGTATTAAGAAAGAGACTAAACAATAGTGTCGAGAGTTTTCTTATGTCCAATTCTGAATACCATCTATCATCACAGGGTCTATTATTAATGTTGATAACAACAATTCCTTCAAAAAAATGAAGGAAATCGTGACTAAATTTTTGAAAATCCCAAATCAAAACTATGTTTGAACAACCTATTACAAAAATAAAAGTAATTTTTTTTTAAATATCTACATGCTTCTAATAAAATCTAACTAACTGCATTTGACATGATCACACCCAAAGATTTAGGGTCAAATTTCTCTACAGGATCTTCAGTAAAGTCTTCCATAACATACCTGCATACTGAAATAGATTAAATTAATAACAAAAAAATACTTAAAATAGATCAGCTGCAGAATCTGCGATTCTGTAGTTGATTTAAAATAGATAAATAAAACAAACTATTGTAAAAGAAACAAATCCATAGCTCAAAACAAAAAAAGTCTTTAAACAAAATATTAACTGCAGAAACCAAACATCAATGGATAACTCTTTTCAAATCCTAAGTGACAAAAACATTAAATCCTAAAGCATTAACAACCATGGGACTTGCATATTTGTCTAACTTCTTCAAATCGACAATTTACTTCTCATAATTTTCTATTAAATTTTTTTTTTGAATCTTGAGATGCTCATTCTCTAGTTCGAGTTCCACAATGTTTCTTTTTAAAAGAGGAACCACACCTTAATATTCTTCTTTCTAGAGGCATGCCTCAAAACAAGCATCATCTCTTGACTTCCCTTCCACGGTTTGTTCAAAGGAAGGTAATGGTTCATCTTCTAAAACTGATGATTGTTTGAGATTTTTAACAGAAGGAGAATTATATTTTGTTATAGGTTCATCATCAATGTGGATAGGAAAATCAAGATTTTATAACCTCTTAGACTTATTTATGATCAATCATGATATTCTTCTTGCCTGACATTTTCCCTTTATGTTATTATATTTCTCGAAAATTACTCACCGATCATGAACAAAGGATTTTGTGACCTCAGGACCCTGAGATGCAGACTGAGTCACACATGTTTAATCAGGAAACTCAAAAGAAGGTTTACAATTTTCACCCAAAACCACATAACTGAGGTTTGAGCTCGATTTCCTACCCATACTTCGAGTTACTCTTTATAGAGTTTCATTACAAGCCAAGTTATCACTGTCACAATCAAATCCAATTGGAGTATTAGATTCAAACCCTATATCAAACTATAGAGAGTGACTGGGAGAATTTGGGTTTTCAGAGAACTGGTATCTCTGAATACATTTTCCCCATGAATCCCCAATTTGATTTAGGTGGAATTCAACCAAGACGCAAATAATCACATGATGAAACATGCTTCTTTCGGGATTACCAAACTCACGTCGATAAAATTTTTCCATCTTAGACAAAATTTTAGATAGATAATATGTCAAGTTTAATTGATAACCTAGGAAGACAATTAACATTATGAAGTGATAATAGAACCCTATACTAAAATTACCTTCATAGGTAATATAACGTTTGATAATCTCAAACAATACATGCCATTTATTTTGGAGTTGGCTTATCAACATACCTTTTGGATTATATACTACCTTGGTCGACACCATAAATTCTGACCATGGAATAACCTTCACTGACACATTTTTGGACTAAGATTCCTCTACCATTGACAAATTAGTAACCTCATCTATCATGGCTTCATCTATCTGCATCTCTATATCTCCCACCTTCCCTATTTGGCCATTATAACTCTACGCAAATGTCCTTGCCACTTGTAAATTATGGCCATGAAACGTCATGAAGAATCACAAAAAACCAACCTTCTGTAACATGGGTATACATTTTTCATTGGATTCTATAAGTTCAGAGCCTGAAGGTTCAAATATAGACACAGGATCCATGAAAACATAGTCAATTCAACACAGGGTCGAGTCCCATACATAGAGACAAAAAGACATGAAAACAATGAGGGATACAAAACTCAAAGCATAAAAATCAGATCTATGGTAATGCGAATGAAACGAGGAAACAATGTGTACCTATCTCATCACTGGTCAATGATGGTTCAGAGTTTAATGAATATGAAAGACCATGGGAATTTTCATCAATATACAGTCCAGGTGTAAACAAACATAATGAGTCACAAACTATTTCTGATTTCAATGAGCATTTCCACTTGTAAAAATCATTAGATCCGCATAATACATTATAGCCTAAACTATTGCAATAATAGTTCATGAACTTAGGTCGTGATATGTCACACCTCAAGTCTTTGGTGCAACTAGAAACATAGGCCTGATATGATCGTGGTATGAAATCAAGGAATTAACACCTAAGAATAATCATCAAAATGTTTGATTACCAAGTCTTTTTCATAATATCATTGACAACCCAAAATTTACAACATAATAATCAAAGAAGTGATATAATCAAAAAATTCAAATGATAGGATTGGAATATATGTAAGTCATTTAAACATTTCTCATAGTCCTAAGTTATGATAAATACCATGAATTTTAGAACTAGAATAATAGTAAGACAGATATTTGATTATTCAACCATATCTGATTATGTAGCTTAATGTTATAATATCATGAAATGACTTGTAATAGAATCTAGAACTGTAAGATAATATTGATAAACATTGATTCTTGCATCTCATCCAATAATAAATGATAATTATGATAAACAATTTTCAAAATCATGAAAGAAAAACCTTGTCATCAATGAGATTAATCGAAATCATGTTTGAATTTCATTTGGAAATCATGAAATTCAAAACGATAAAGAATTGACCAGAATACAAATAACTAGAGTCAAAGTCACTTCAAGACTTAAGCAAATTATTTGAATTATTTTTAGAAATAAAACTAAAATCATAAAATATTTACACAGTGATCACTCAAATAAAATAAAACCAAAAGAAACCAAGTGAAAACCCAAATAAAATCAAAAGGGACCCTAATTTGTAATCAAATATAACATAAACATTAGGGTGTTGTTTTTTTCCACAACAGGCTCCAACCCCCTTTCCTTACCCCTTCCTACCTCCCTAAAATATAAATGGAGATTCAACCTGTGACTAAAATTGTCATTGATGATCATCCTATCACTACCACTGATAATCAACTTGTCACTAGAACTGTCAATGATAATAAACCTATCATTGTAACTGTCACTGATATTGATACATCATCATCATCAAAACCATATCCATTCACATAAACCATATGCTAAGATCACCAATAACATCTCTCAAAACATATTCCCAACATCACCAACATATGCCTCAAACCATATGCCAAATATGTGCCTTAAGCAAGTTCCATAACATCCATGATAAACCATAGACCATGTACCATAAATATACCTCAAATCATATGCCCAAAATCACCAACATATGTCTCTATCCATGTGCCAAAGACTCTCCAAGATATGCCTCAAGCATATACCATAACATAAATATATAACCCTCAAAAATCATAAAAATACATACCTTTAATCATGTAACAACATGGTGCATATGATCACATACCAACATACCTTCCTTAACTTCATATTTAAGAGAATAGTACCTTTTTCAAAAAAATTTCATAGATATGCGATTAATACAATTCCAACCCACGAACATCCATGCTTTTCTTCACCGTGACTCGTGTACATCCGTGCTTTTCTCCACTGCAACCCATGGATAACCTCATAAAATTAGTACAGTCACCTCCATACTCCTTTCTCTCATTGACCTCCTTTCTCCTAGGCCATATTTTCTTTACTGAGATCACCAATCCTCCTAGCACAACTGCAGACCCACTTATGCTATCTCCATAACAAAAACACACTTGCTTGAATGAAAAAAATGAGAGGTTCTTGATGTGTATTTATACTTTTCCAAGTGCCTCTTCTTTAATTAATTTTGGGGCTGACTTGTAGCTTCTCATCCTTAGATTCGGGGCTTCTTGACTATACTTCGGGATTTCATATTTAAGAGGAAAAAACTTCTCAACCATGAGGAACCATGTGATGTACCATCCACCGTTGGAAAAAACATGACGAGGAATATCCGTCAATGAGGGTTTTGCATTTATTTGCAATGTCCTTCATCCTCTATTTCCTCAAACACCTTCGGGCTTCATGACCACACCTCTTGGGATTCTTGTATACTTCTTCAAAGTGTCTTCCTGTGAAGGCCATGATTAAATCTACACCATAAGGGGACCACTTTAGAGACTTCTTCAAATATACTCATCACTTCTAGAAGCGTCCAAAATTGCTTCGGGGCTTCTTCTAGGGTTGACATCAATGATAAATAAATTTCCAACAATATCCCCCTTTGGCATTGATTGAAACAATCATACTCCCCCTGTCTTCATGTGCTCCCCTTGTCTTCATGATTTTTTTCTTTCTCTCCCCCTTTGACATCAATGGCAAAGGGTAACTCCCCCTGACAATATACCTTCTTTTGATGATCTATCTCCCCTTTTATTCATGCTTCTGATCTTTCTCTCTTTTTTTTGTTCTTTCTCTCCCCCTATATTCTTTTCAAGATATCATGTAGATCAATTTGGGGCTTCTTGTATATGCTTCCTTTCCTCTCTTCCTGGGATTCTTGTCCATTTGTACTTCCTGTTCCTGTAATCCACTGACATATATTAAAAGCGTCCATGTCAATTTTCCTTTATCACTTGACTTCAAGTCTTCATGGCTTGTCATGTCTTCACTGATATGACATTAATGACATAATCATTCAACAATTTTACCTTGATAGTATAAATCCTAATTGTTTATCTCCCTATGTATTTCCATGCCTCTCACGACTTTCCTTCCTGTGACTGGATGGTTCCACTTGTCAATATGCTTCTTTTCTGAGTCATATGTTTTATTGAACATTCATCTTGATGAAAATACCAACAAGTCTTTTTTCAATTCCTATTGAGTTTGTTCTTTCATTCACTGTCATATATCTTCTCTGGTTCATGTCAATTATAGTCTTCTAGACTTGGCATAAATCTCATGAATTCATCTTTGTCCATATGTCAAAAACTATCCACGACTCTGCTACTCAACTACACATAATGCTGACCCATCTGTCCCTTTACTATTTTGAATACTTCTCCAAATATGTTGCAATTGATCTGCTTCTCAAGTTGAATCAAATATGCCCACTAGTTTTATCTATCTTCAAATCAAACTCTAAATGTATGCATAGGGATTCATTCTAAAAACTACTTCTTAATAAACCAATATGTCACGAGACATTTTGTACCTCTGCCATCAGAGCATTCATAATATCCCTTCCAAAAATATGCAAACACTTCAAACTTCCTGAAAGATAGTCCTGTAATAACCACTTCTTAGACTCCCCCTCTTCAATATTCACATTTACTAGGAGTCTCCAAGACATATTACTTAGAACAATATATAATCCTTCTCTGCTGCAGGATCATCCTTTTGAATTTTTACATCTTCCTCTTTTCTTGTATATTCTTCATGATCTAACAATTATTTAAATCTTGTGAGCATGATCTCTGGGATTTCATTCACCTTCTCTTTTTGTTTTTTCTTTCTTCTCCAAACCTTCTTGTATCTGATATCAATGTTTTCCTTGATGAAATAATTCATCATGCTTCTACAATCATGAGAAATATGTCCATAGTTGTGGAATTTGTAACATTCAATATTGTAGGGGGCCACATAAACATTTCTTGCTTGAACATATCTTCCATACACTCTGCAGTCTACAAATTTATGTACAAAGTTATTACAAGTAAAACAATAATCAAAAAATAAACTTTGATACCTGGAACCAAATGATCCTCTTTGTTAGAATATTCGATGTGCTTGTTTTACCATAGAAAATATCACTATTGTCACCCAACCATAGGCACATAGCCACCCCCGAGCACCATAACCTTTGCTAGATAAAGTGATTCTGGAAGCATTACTAGAACCAATGGATAACCAAACGAGTGCATTGTTGAGGAAAATGTATGGGAAAATTTACTCAATCATTTTCATATCTTGCCGGGCTAAGACACGATAGTTGGGAATGTCACCTGAGGTTTATAGCCTAAAAAACAATCGCTTAATACACAAGTATTAAGTACAAAGGATAAAGGCTGGTGTTTATGTGTTATATATAATTGTGCAAAAAAAATAAACTTAAACAAAGTTACATGAATGTGTACATAAATTACACAAATGTGTACATGGAGATAAAATCAAAAGAATGAACCAAATCATTAAAATACATGTCTGAGACTGAAACAATAATCTGATTTTTTCATTTATTTCATTATGAGATACAAAACTAAGTTCTATTTACAAACCCCTGCGAGGGTAGGGACCAAAGTCAGATTTAGAAGTCTTCAATGGGAACCATACAAAAAGAATCTGACAACAAGAAGAAAACTGATGCTAAAGATCTGGATCAACTTGCCACAAAATGATGTCACTTGA